>MU669676.1:124002-225155 GCA_026770625.1 Nicotiana glauca
TGATGTAGATTCTTCTTGTTTATTGTCTCCCATCTTTGACACAAATATTATTTAATAGCTGACAACACAAATCAAGATTATTTCCTTTCTGGTGTGGAAGATCAGACTACGCTGCAACCACAGAGCATACTCAGACAGAACCTTGACTCAGTTACCAAGATAAATCTTTTCTGATGTGGAAGATCAGACTGTGCTGCAACCACAGAGCATACTTAGACAGTACCTTGGCTCTGATACCAATTGTTGTGAAAGCCAAATGTATATAGTGTGAATAAGTCACAACTACTATACCAAAAATTATGGCAGCCACTAAATAATAAATAAGACAATAAAATAATAATAAAATGAACACCAGAATTTACGAGGTTCGGCTAATTTTGTCTACTTCTCGGACACAACCAATATTTTATTCCACTCCAAAAATACAAGTAAAATAATATTAAAAAGCGAAGATACAAATGACTTAAGAAGATAAGAAGGCAAATGAAAGGTGTATTTAAATCCTAAACATTAGGCCTTCTTTTATAGAGGGAAAATCCCTCCAAACTCAATAACCCAGATGTGGGACTTTGGCATTTTGCCAAACTTCAACAGGTGTAACATTTCAATGTTATCAAAACTTTCTCATCATCTTCTAATTTTGTTATTCATTATTCCCCGCTTCAATTTAAGAGAACTTTTTTGCTTTTTGAGAATCTGTTTGATTAATCTTTAAAATTAAATTGGAGTAAGGTTAATTTAATATTTTAAAATTAAAAATATTCAAAAATTATACGAAAAGTACTGTAATTCTGCATAATAAAAAATACTGGTCAAAATTTACATGGTTTGGATTTAGGAAAGTGAAAATGTTCGTACAAATTTAACGGAGGAAATACTATTCATCGTCCCACCCCAACTTAGAATACAAACAGTAAAAAAATAATTAAAGAAATCCCACCTACGCACTTACGAGTGTAGTCGAATTATTAGTGAAGTTAATGAAAATTATACAGAAGGTTTGATATGCAGTACGAACAAAAAAACATTATTAAATATTCCTTCTGTCCATAATATGTGATTTTTTTTTAGCTTTTGGCACACCCCTTAAGAAATACGAATTTCTAGAGGAAAAAAAAGATGTATTTATTAAATTACCCTTAATTAATAGGTACCTTGACGCATTGAGATATGTAAATAAGGTCAAATTTTGGAAAAATAAAATTAATTTGTTCTTGATTACGTAAAATAACACTTATTTTGGATCAAAATAAAGATCACGGACCAAAAGGAGTAATTTATTTCCATTTGTCTAGACAATGTTATTCTATATATATATATATATATATATATATATATATATATATAGTGAAGGTAAGTAACAAGCATTTGATAAAAGTAATGGAGGTGCACACAAATGGAAATATGGAGTGCAGCTATCTTTTCCGTGGTGTCCAAGTATGTTAACCCATTTAGTCCATTCACCATAGTTGACTCCTTTTCACAAATCCACTATACCAACAAAAATAAAAGAACATGTCATTATCAAGCGAAATGGGTGACACTATTTGCCGAGAAATTCACAGTTGTTGTGAGCTAAATAACCACTTGATCCAAGTTTTAGCTGCTCTAAACACCAACCAACGCCACAAAATCAAAGAAAAATACATGGAGTTGTATGGAGAAGACCCTTTTCTCCGTTTCCAAAATAGCATCCATAGAAACGATCCACTAATTTCATCTTCTACTAATAGTAATAGTAATACTTCATCAATGGCAGCTTTGGGTTTGGCCATGTTGTTGCAAAATCCACACCAGCGTGATGCAGATGTGGCTAGGGAAGCATTACAAGAGAATGAGGTCAATTACAGAGCTTTAATGGAGATATTTACTTGTAGAAAATCTAGCCATGTTGCTCTGATTCGACAAGCTTATTTGACTAAGTTTAGAAGGCATTTGGACCATGACATTTCCTCCATTGAACCTCCTCATCCTTGTCAGAAAGTAAGGAAAAATTTCCCTCTTTTCCTTTTGGCTAATCAGACATTATACTAAGTAGATATGGGCTCATCAAGAGATTCCACTCGATCCTCTTCTTCTTTTTGTCCCTTTTTGTTTTTAACCTTTTTTCTGTTTCTTTTCGATGTTTTTTATTTTTCTTTTTGGCAATTTCTGATGCTCATTTCAATATTTCAGAAGATTTTTAAAAAAAAAAAAAAAATCGCCCACCTCTTTTCTACTTCTGATTTGCTTTGGAACATTCAGGTTTTGTTCTCCGTGTATGGTGAAAATTTGTTTTCATAGCCCCTTTTATTTCGTTCCTTTGTTATAACTTTTTGCAAAAATTTGTGACCAATTTATGATGATTTATTTTTTCCAGATTTTTGGTTCAGAAAAGTCATTTTTCATTCCTCTGGGAACATTTGTTTTTCTTCTTACAATTATGATATTCTTTTTTTCTTTTTGCATTAATGTATTTCTATTTATGGATTAATTTGGTTGGTGTTAGTGTAGGGGACTACGTTATGTGCAACACCCGAAGCACACAAAGCTTGCATAATGTTAGCTAACAGATTGCTCTGTATACGATGCTCAGTGCTTTAGGATTATTATTCCAACACCTTTTTTTGGAAATTTATAAAGAGATTTTTTTTTTACTTTAATCTTCATTGGGTTAAAAAATTTATGATGATTTTTAATTATTGTATTTTTTGGCAGATACTAATGGCATTATCAGCATCACACAAAGCACACAATGCTGATGTTAGCCAACACATAGCCAAATGTGATGCAAGAAGATTATACCAAACAGGGGAGGGAAGAACAGGTGTCACTGTTGATGAAGCTGTTGTCTTGGAGATTCTCAGTAAAAGAAGCATTCCACAGCTCAAACTCACCTTTTCTAGCTATAAACACATTTATGGCCATAGTTATGCCAAAGTAAGTCTCTTCTACTGCTTCCTCTTCCCAAAATTTCTCTTTAAAACAAACCAAGATAAGAGAGATAAATCAAAAGAGCTTAGCTTATATACAACCATGGTTTAAGGATTAAAAAAAAGCAGTCCGGTGCACTACACTCACGCTATACGCGGGGTCCAAGGAAGGGCCGAACCATAAGGGTTTATTGTACGCAGCATTACCCTGCATAAAATACTAAGAATAGGGAGTAGAATTATTATATAAAAAAGCAGGATAAAGAATAAAATATGATTATTTAATAACAAAAAAAGGGCAAGATGAGAGAGAAAAAATAAGGAAAGATGCTACCACATCAAATCCGTTGTTCCATAAAGTGACACTTTTTGTTGTTCCGTAACGATAGATTTAATGATACGATATAATAAAATTTAAGTAAAAATAAAAAAACATTGTCTTTTTAATAGCAATTCGATACAATACAGTGGGTAACAACCACCCAAACAAGCTGTTAGGTTGCATAAATAGGCAGGGATGAATAGATAATTTTATATTTCTTTTATGGTTTTTACCTTGTTCAAGTGAGTAAGTAGGTCTAAGAAGATAATGAGTTTTTGCAATTGTGTTTGCTTTGCTTCAATATGTTAACTTTAACAATCGAAAGGAAGATTTCAAGAGTTTTAAGTTCCTTTTCCTTTTGCTTTCCACTAATTTCACATTGTTAGTTTTAATCATTTTGGCAATTCTGTTTACTTTTCAATTTAATCATTGTTAACAAAGCTTTATTGTAGTATTTGAAATTTGGAAAATGTGGAGAGTTGGAGGAAGCAGTGGAAGCAGTAGTGAAATACATCTGCAGCCCCACAAAGTATTTTTCTCAGGTAGTGTTCCATTCATTCATGTGCTTTGATGGAGTCACCTCGGCTCCTACTTGTAGTAAAAACTGTTTCCAGCTTTTTGTCTGTTTAGACTAATTTGAACTCACGCTAACGCTTCTTTTTTAAAAATAAAATACTTATGTTTAAGAGTGCAAGAATTTCAACCATCCTATTTTAACTCAGCAATGGGTATTAGTGCTGTCACTACCAATGTCTATTCAAATTTCTCAAATTCTTGGGACTCCTTTCTCTGACTTGACCACCTTGGATTTACCACTTATCATTCTATATAAATAAAGAAAACAAAATGAGGAATGACAATGATTTAAGTGTAGGAGTAGGTTTCTAAATTGTTTAAAACTAGTGTCTGGTTGTATTAACTAAACGAGTGGAGTTGAATATTGCACAGATGCTGTATGAATGCTTAAAGGGAACAACAAAGGATAAAGGAGCATTGATGAGAATAATGGTAAGTAGGGCAGAGGTTGACATGGAAGATATTCAAGTGGCCTTCAACAAGAAATATGGAGTTCATCTTAAACATGCCATTTGTCAAAGTATTCCTCAAGGAGACTACAGAGACTTTCTTGTAACATTGACTACCAATAGATCTACGTCTACTTCTCTTTAAACCATTTTTGTATCTACTTACTAGAATATACGGAAAATATTACTTATGCACTTAACCTCCATGTAAAGGGCGCATGCAGCTCATATATTTTGGGTATGAATAGGTATCATTTTGATTACTGAACTTATCGTAATGGGATGTATTGCTCTTAATTTTCACTGTCAAGATATAACTTGATCAACTCGTTACAAGCTATTATTATATTCTTACCAACACAACTATATGACACTCCGGTAGATATTGACTCGTGCAAAATTGAAGACTGGTCCAGTTTCCATTCTTTATCCACTTGAAATGAAGCTTATATAAATACGTAATAAACTCGGATTCAGCTAAAAACTAAATACAAAAACAGAATAATAAAAATTACACAACTCGTTCTACAACAACATGAACAATTGTGAAGTTCTTCCTTTATTTCATGACTCCTACGGAGGTTTTAATTCAAAGAAAGAACGAAGGAGACCATGCAGAAGAAATGAGACGAATGAAGCACTGACTATGTTTTGGAGTTGATAATGAGATATAGGAATCTGTGGTCTTTGCAATAGTTTAACACGTGCGTTCTTTATTTCAATTTCGTACGCCCTTAGATAAAAGATAACAATACTTCGAAGCTTTACTGAACATGATAATTAAAAATAGGATTTCATACAAAAAGCGTTATGTATTTAACACAACTGCAGAATTTTATTGTGATAAAGTTTAAAAAATAGAGAATTTCAGATACATATCAATCCGAGGATCATTCCAGATGATATTCCACCATGCATACACTGAATTTATTAGAGAAGATACACAACGAACAGGCTAATATCTCTTCACAACTCACAATAATCAACTCAGGAAGCGTGCAGGAGGACTGGCAAGTTTCCTGGAGGATAACCTTTCGAAGCATGACCCCCATCACATGGCTGAGATTAGCCTTTACCCCGAGAATAACTCATATTAATCGACAAACTGCAGTGCCACTCAGATATACAAAAGAGTACGGAGAGCACATAATCTGAATTACCAGATCATTAAAATATGAAAACAACACTGTCATGGACTCTGGATTTCTGGTTCTGAGCCACACATTCAGATATCCACATTAAGTTCCTGATCTCCTGCTCTCTCAGCCTTACATATGCAAAAAATACACCATAGTGGAACTGCAATAAAGGAGTAGAGAGAATCAGTGAGGGAAGTTCACGAATTATAATATATCACTTTACATTCTTTACCTTTTTCTCTTGTATAATTTGGGAACTGGGAGGACACTAGGGGGGTCAAAGCTGGCTGTGATTAGGAATTCTACGTTGTTTGAATAACTTTTTGAAAAAGATTTGTGTAAAATATACGTGTTTGGATAGTTGCAAGTTTTTTCCCCCTGAAGATATGTGAGTTTTGTACGAAGAACTTTTCTTTGAAAGACACACTAGAACCACTTCTTTAAGACAGGTTTTTGAAAAAGAAAAGAAAAATTCTTCGAAAACTTAAAGAACACACCATCAGAGATAATATAAAGAATAAACTTTAAAAAAATGATTTTTTTTCCTTTTAAAATAACACATTGAAGATCCTTTTGCATGATTTCAGAAACTGTTTCACAAACAAGCAAGAAAATGTTCACGGAGATTCTACACAAATAAAGTTAAGCAATTTCCACAGTATGAAAACCTGTTGTTCAAATGCCAAGCAAAGACGTTTCACTTCCTCTTCATAAAAACCCTTGTCGAGCATCTGGCTCTCTCCATAAGCCAACTTAGAGAATATGGATTGATAAGGAGGGTACTTTTCCATGACACCACGGACCTACAAGTACGAGGAAACATACAGGATAAGCCTCAACTTTGGGTTTAGCCACTAAACTTGTATCAGAAAAATTATCAATTGCTTCCACCATAGTTCTGCAAAGAAAATCAATAATTCTCTCTTTGCTTCATTGATCTGTCATCTCAGTGCTGAATGTTACTTCACCCTTTTTCTTTTTCAACGAGTATGGTAAGGAAGTAGAACTTCATGCAATAGAGTATAGACAGAATACTAGCACCCATCTAACTATAGAAGCTCCATATACAAGAAGGTTCTAGAAAAATGAAGGAAAACAAAAGTTACACGTAAAATACCTGATCTATATCTTCGCAGATGGCAAGTTCCTCATGACCATAAGGATAACTATTCGACAGCAATAGTGTCAGAAAAAAAGAGGTCTCCAATGTCGGATATGACTCAACAACATAAAAGATTAAAGTGCATAAACTTACAGCAAGCCAAAATTAGAGTACAACTTCCTACGGTCATCACGTGTTAGTTCAGTGCCAATGCTGCATCAACAAATTCCAGTTGGTAGTTGAAAAATTATAACCTGATATACAATCAGTAGTACCCAGATTCAGAGAAATCATGAACCCATGACATACCTGTTTATGGTGATGTTAACTGCTCTCCTGTCCGCCTCAAAAGCAAGCAAGTCAGACATGATCTCTGCAGTAGCACCACCTAGTTTCTATTGACAATATATTCATATCAGAGAAGAGTAACAGGACGTGTAATTTTAGTTTTGAGGAAAGGGATCAGTATTTAAAAGTATAAACATATGGTACAAAACTGTACAACAAATGGTTACCTGGCAAAATCTGTAGAAATCTTCGAGGTACGCCTTATATAGAGTATTCCTCATAATCTCAATATTCATGTCATCCAAGTCCTGCATGAAATAAGTTCCATTGACAAAGGAAATATTTAAACATGGGCAAGGCGGAAGGAAAACTGAAAGGAGCAACTCATGCAAGACAATTGATTAACAAGACTGATAAGAGTAACTGATTCAAGACAGTTGATTAAGAAATAAAATACTCAATATATTCATAGCCCTTCTACTTGGAGTGAACAAAAACTGACATATTAAGTATATCCTTAAAAGCTGCATGAATAATGATTGAATTGCAAAGACCCATTAAGTGGACATAAGATACTGATTAACTACTTAAAAGCGCAACATACTTCTACACTAGAACCGCATGCATAGAAAAGGTTCATACTGAAGGAAGCTAGAAGTATAAACAAAGATAAGCGGGAAGCATTTCATACCTCTGAAGTAATGCACTCAGAGAAGTATGGAGCCAAGGGTGTGTCAACAAGCACCAGCCTATAAAGCTCCCTCATATTCTGTGCTACTGCCAGGGAAGCAATACTGTGGAAATAAGTTAGGAAAGTTAATAGATGCTACTGATTAGTTTCAGCTAGTTAACAGCCAGAGAGAGGTATTATGAACACTACCTGTCAAACATTCCCAAAGGATGGCATTTCTCCAGCAATTCTTGAACATCTCTCTCATGTAAAGTTCCAGTCACAATTAAGACAACATTGTCAATCATGTGACCATATCTGAAACATATGAAAGTATAACACAACTTAGATACAACCATATAGACCAGAAAGAGGTAAAGAATAAGCTAGATGAATATGATTCCATAAGACACGCCAGGCTCACCCAATTAACCAGCAGCACACCTTAACCACATGTAGGACAATAATTAGTTAGCAACAGAAACAATAAGCATAATAGAAAAACCCACATTACGCCATGAGCTTGATCATTTAAGTAGTGCCCGTCTCTTTCCTTGGAGATAAGTTGCAAAAATTAAAGATGATAGACTAGGAGAGCTGTTTAAGCTTGTTCCAATTAAAACTAGCATAACAAGGTTCAATTATTGCTCGTGCTTTATCTAAAACTAGGAGCACTTAAGTGCAACTCACAAGGTTTTGTTTAAATATCCATTTTTCCATAGTGACTATTACTTGCAGTCCGACTCACAATAGGCACAAGAGGAAAGTTTCATACACATTTACGTACTAATTAGTGATATAATATTCACTTTATCCCAATCGTTACTGGAAGGCATATGGCAATTTGGGAAGCATCCCTTATTGCATATACTGCAAGAAAAGGAAAAGGTTGTTGAACTGCTGCCCTTTTGTTAAATGGAAGGAAAAGTTAAATCATCTCCATCACACATTGTGAAGGCGAAGCTAGTTATTTGATGATGCACAAAAGTCAGAAGTTCTCTGTGTGGAGAGAAGGCGCAAGGGAGAAGAGCCAAACAGGTATTACGAAGCTATCCCCTAACCTATGATGGCTATCCCTGTATATATGTTTTATGGCATATGAATGCTATTGAAACCATCTGGGTAAAGTATATGCAGCTTGGTCACTTTAATGCTAGGATAATTCGCAGTTCCATGTTTTGAGAGGCCAAAGATGATCATCTAGCAACCATCTGGATCTTTTACTTCGTTAGAGACCTTATGTATTCTTCCTCCATCCCAATTCATCTGCTATAGTTTTAACTTTTTGGTTCTAACTTATTATTTCAATTATAATTCTTTCAACTTCTACAAAAGAAATGCTCAAACACTTATCATCATTATTTTCAAAAGTTTTTGCTAATTTCAACTCAAAAAATGATAACCTTGATTTCCAAAAGCAACAGTGCCATCACAAAATATAGGATAGATGTGGTAGACAATTAATTTCCTATCGAGCAGCACCTTTCTCTCATCTTTTCTTCTTTTCTTTTGTAACATCTTCCACAAATAATATACCAATGGAGGGAGCAAGAAACAATGATAGGTTGCTGTAGAAAATGGAGGATGCAAGAAATAAAGATAAGTTTCCCTAGCAAATGGAGGGTGCAAGAAACAAAGATAGGACATGTGGCCACACAAGGACGCCTAATGCCATATTATCTAGACATACGTGATTTTTAACCATCATGCAAAGATAGCATAGATCCATAGTTCTGATTTCATAGTTTTCTAAAATGATTATCGTGCCTATGGGACAAATGAAAAGTGGAATCTAGAGTAAAATAAACCATCATTCCCAGCACACCAATAATAACATACCTAATGTACTCTAAGAAGGTCGACAAGGGCTCTGTGGCTTGGCAAAGCATATGGTTGTATTCATCGACAAGTTTGAGAGTGCACTTCTCCACAATTGTGGTAGTATGCAAGGGGGAAGGCTCTGCAGATGGCCACCAAAAATAAGAAACATTATAAGAGTAAGCCAAAGAGCAATGCAACAGAAAGTGCTATCAGCACCAACACACTGAACAACATCTATTTTTTTTTTCTTTTTTTTTGCTTCAAGCATATTCCCACATCTAGAAACAGAAAACTGATCACATCAAGGGATGGAGTCGCACTATTGGCCTCTGTTTCACAATGTGATCCATCCAATATCAAGTAACATGAACATTTTAAAATCCAAGGTCCGCAAGCAATTAGGAAAAACATAAGAAGATAAATGAAGTTTAGAGATATCTATTCTGATTTTTGTTACGTCCAGATGTCTCTTAAAATAAAATAAGGAGACCTCACAAAAATTAAAAAGGGGAGAGAAAATCTTAATTATGGAGTACCAGAAATACAGCCACCGCAAAAGGTACAAACAATCTAACTTCAGAAGTCATACTTTTGATTAGTCCCAAATCTAGTTTGTCAATTCACAACATTCCTAAGAAAAAGAAAAGCAAAGGAGGACAGAGACTAGAACGACACAAGTTGATCAGATGAAAAAGGAGATGCTATCTTCACTTAATCATTCAAAGTCCGCTACTGATCTGATTGAGCATCACTGCACCTTGCAGCTTTTGCTCCTTAAAAAAGAGATGCTTGTTTATGGAGCTGCTCAAAGCAAGGCTAACAGTTTTCCATTATCATATGGAATAGCAGCAGATGGTACCACAGTGAAATCAATTAATTCACTACTCTTCACCCTAAAACTAATTGAAAGTCAATTCCTAGCATACTTACGTGAATTTCAAAAACAGACCCTTCGATCTTCAAATTCTCGCGTATTGTAAAGATCAAGGTATCCTATAAACATCTTAAAATCATATTTAAAGCCAGAACTCAACATAACAACGTTTTAATTGACTTAAATGATAAAAGAAGAGAAACCCTAAAACATCCAAATTTCACATCTTGTCCAAAAGCCTAGATTTAGTCAAATGGGTACAAGGAGAACATCAAATAAAACATCCAAATAAAGTCAAACCAAGATCACAACTTTATAATAGACTCAAACAGCCTATAAAACATCCAAATTTCAAAATCCAAGATCACGAGGCTTCAATTACAAAAGGAAAAGAGACCGTTTTGAAGATAAGGGCCGTATTCGGTAGCAGAAAGGTGCATCTTGATATCATCAAGGGTTTCGCACTGGCAGAGATTGTTGTAATCAGCGGAAGTGAGAAGGCCAGATCTATGACCTCTCACTATGGCTTCCAAGTAGCCACTGTGAATGTTGAACGTAAGCGCTTCGAATCCGTACATCGCTAAAGGATCAAAACAAGACACACAGATCTGAAGCTTATTATTGGGTAATACTTAATTAAGACCCCCTTCCTGAAGAATACAGAGAGGAGGGGAAGGTGATTTGACGAAGGGGGTAGTAGAGGGGTGTGGACACGAGGAGGGGAGAGGAGATTGTCCTTGGCTTTGTGGTGCAAAACTCGATCAGTCTTGGGCTTCTTTTTTTAATTTCTTTTTCAATTTTCTTTCCTGTTGACGAACGTGATCGCCTTTTTTAAAAAAAACGTGATCTGCGTTTTTATCCCTTTTAATTTGGCCGAATGTCGTAAATGGCACCTATACTCATGCCGTATAGTCACGTTGGTCCCAAATTTATTAATTTGCCAATTAAATACTTATATTCCTTCAAACCATATATAATAAACACTTATGTCAGGAGGCTGATCCTATGTGTTATATATGGCTTTAGTGCGTGATTCACACCCTTGTAATGGCGGGAGGGCAGCTGAAAAAGCCCTAATAGTAATAATGTGGCCTACTGACAGTCACCTTCTTCTTTCTACCTCATTCTCCATTGTTGAATATTATAGAAGCTGGTTTCTATCCAAATTTGATTCCTTCTTTCGCGTGTTAGCTTCAACCGTGAAAAATAGAATTTCTTTGCTGGGATTCTTCATTGCCCATCAATTTCTGCCATCTCCTACTGCGGTGTCTTCTCCTTCAGCAATGAAGAAGGAACCTTTGTATTATTGTGGAGTTGATGCATATCTTAAAATGTCATGATGGCAGCAACAACAAAAGCAGCAGCAGTTTCACCAACAAAATCAGAACCAGGATGGTGTTCATCAACTTTGTACGAATTCCTTGGCATTCTAATGTCTTCTGGTCTTTCCCAACATTGATGATCATAATTGCCATCTCCAATTTCACCCTATAAAACATATGAGCTTATGTATGTCCCTTAATGGAATAATCAGTTCCCTATTTGATTGCATTCAGAGCATTTGTTAGTTATTTCTTGGCTTCTAATTTTTCTCTGAATTCAACTACGCTCCATGCTAGAATTGTTACCCGTAAATGTCATTGGAAATCCAAATTTGACATTGTCTCCGCCATGTCAAAAGACGAAGAACAGATGAAGAAACTTACCCCAAAAGGAGAGACAGAAGTGGTTTGATAATTTTTAATCCCTAAACTAAATGGGGAAGTGTAAAATGATGCGAAAATTTGGGTTTCGAGGGTCAATAATCATTCTCCCGTTTAATTTTCCTATGTGGCGATAATAAATGACCTGGAGCCTACGTGGGTTAATTTTCTTGACGTGGCATCCTACCGGTAGGAGATTGTATTTCATGCACTAGAAACCTCGTATGATAAGCGTTTACTATACATGATTTGAAGGAGTATAAGTGTTTAATTGGCAAATTGGTAAGTTTGGGGACCGACATGACAAAGCGGCACAAGTCTAGGGGCCATTTAGGTCATTATGTTCTTTTGATGTGATTTTTTTGTGACAGAATAGTGTATTGGTCTAAATTTGACGACTAGGCAGTAAGGGATAAGTGAGATCAAGGACGGTGTGGACCGCAGTGTAATTACTAAAAGATGCTCTCGAGGAGGCCGATGAGAAAGATAGGCAGCTGAGATGAAGAAATAATAGTAGCATAGGTTGGATACAAGGAATATTCCCTTAGATATTCCTTAATTTGTACTTTTTAAGGATTTCGGGAAATATCCCCTATAAATAAGAGAAGATAGAGAATAAAATGGGGGATCTTCACTTTAGGAGAAAAACAAATTGTAAAAGGTTGACCTGAGAGAATATACAACAGTTGTCTCGTTCATTGCTTATCCTATTCAAGCATACGATTTTACTTCTTTATTCACAAGATCCAAAGATCCTTGCATCCTCTTTATTTCTCTTTTCTATACGTTGCTATCAGATAAAAGAATCATTCAAGTCTTACAATAATTGGGTGGTAGATTCCTTCTTGTTATAGTCATTGTCATCATCCACTAGAGCCTACGTGGGTTGATTTTCTTGACGTGGCATCCTACCGGTAGGAGATTGTATTGCACGCACTAGAAACCTACTATTATAAGCATTTATTATACACGATTTGAAGGAGTATAAGTATTCAATCGGCAAATTGATAAGTTTGGGAACCGGCATGACAAAATGGCACAATCTAGGAGCCATTTAGGCCATTCTGTTTTTCTGATGTGATTTTTTTGTGACAGAATAGTGTATTGGTCTAAATTTAGCGACTAGGCAGTAAAAGATAAGTGAGATCAATGACAGGGTGGACCGCAGTGTAATAAATAAAGGCTGATCTCGGGGAGGCCGATGAGAAAGACGAGCAGCTAAGATGAAGAAATAATAGTGTCATAGGTTGGTTATAAGGAATATTCCCTTGGATATTCCTTAATTTTTACTTTTTAAGGTTTTTAGAAAATATCCCCTATAAATAGGAGGAGATAGAGAACAAAGGGGAGATCTTCACTTTAGGAGAAAAATATATTGTAAAAGGTTGACCTGAGAGAATATACAACAGTTGTCTCGTTCATTGATTATCCTATTCAAGAATACGATTTTACTTCTTTATTCATAAGATCCAAAAATCTTTGCATCTTCTTTATTTCTCTTTTCTACATGTTGCTATATATATATATATATATATATATATATATATATATATATTCCCAAATATTTTAGTATTTTTTCCAATTTTTAAAGATTTTTAAAATCAATTTAGTGTCCATTTTAGCAGTACAAAACCAATAATTATTCTCAAAATTATTAATTTTGGTGAATAATTTATTTTAATTCCATATTTATGCAAAAATATAGTTAAGGTAATTTTTATATATTTTTATAAATTTATCTGGTATTTTAAAAGCTAAATTGCATATAATTGCAATTTTAGCCTACTTTAAAATTTAACAACATTTTATAATTATGAAATTGGTTCTAATATTTTTAAATTAATATTTACATATTATTAACTAATTCAGTACTTTAATTTTCTTTCAAAATTATTTTTTACTATTTTCATAAAATAAAAAGGGAAAACTAGCTATTTAAAATTTGGCCCATTTTTATTTCAATTATAGCCAAAATCGACCCTCCAATTGACGCAATCTTAACCCCCAATTGGACCGGTCCAATTTCAATCTTAACCCGACCCATAACCCGTTCAAAGTACCCGACCCAAGCCCCTTTTGATCTGGACCGTTGATCTCTAAGATCAACGGTCTCCATCCATCCTACCATAATTAAACCTAAAAAACTACCCTAATCCCCTCACTTCTCTCTATCATCCACCCCTGAATTCCTTTCCTCTCTCAAACTCTCTCGAAAGTTCCACGAAACCCTAGCCTCTCTCATCATCTCCGACCACAATCTCATCGAAATCTATGGCTTCTCAGGCCATGGATGGCCTATACTCACCCCCTCCAACCTTAAACGCTTGGTGCTCGAAGTTTCGAGGTCTGATTTTGATGGTGTCCGTTCAGGTCGTCTCCGATTCAAGGTTCCATGGCCTCTCCGGCTTTACTCCGGCGTATCCAAAGTGTTTCGAGCCTGGTTCTGACTCATCCGACTCAAGATCGGATCCTTTCCAAGCCTTTCTCATTCTAGGCTTTCTTTGAAGCTCCAGCTACTCGAGGTTTTCTCTGATTATTTTTTAAGATCTGGCATATGTCTGTGCTCTACTTGAGTTTTTAAACGTTTTACCCAATTTTTCCTTCAAAATTACTTCTTTCCGATCTAGGGTTTCTGAAAAGCTTAAAATATTTTTCTCACTCTTCCTTTTCTTTTCTTTGTATGTATTTGTCTATACTATGTTCATATATTTTCTTTTCTACCACGCATGTGTTTTATTCTGCTTTCTTTCTACTATACATAATTCGTCTATAATTTGTGTTCTACTGTGCTTCTACACCATGCTCGCATGGTCATCCTGGTGTGTTTTCCTATATGTTTTGTTGATATACTTTTCTGGTATTTGTGTTCTTCTACTGTATGTTTCCCTATTGAGTTCTTAAGTTCTTTGTTTGCCTTTTTACTAGACTTTGTTTGAGTTCTCTTTGTAAACATGTTTCCTCTATTGTTTTCCTAAGTGTTATACTGCCTCTTTTCTATGCTAGGATTTTCTAATTAGCACGACAGTTCTTTCTTGATTCGCATGTCTGTGCACTTTATATATAATGAATTCTCCCTTCAAAAAAGATTTTGCCAACTTGTAATTGATTCAGAATTCCTTTTAATAAGGTTCGATTGATTGTTACTGATTTCCTTTAATTAAACCTTTCTTCACCTTTTCTGGTTGGATTCATTCTCAATTCTGATTTACTTCCTGTTGAGTGATTGCCTTTCCTTATTTGCACAAACCGTGTACCACTGGACTTTTGCCTTAAATAAAATTCTGTGTATTTACCCTTCTTGTGCTACTTTGGAAAATATTTTCGATCAAACTCTTTCCTTAATTATCTTTTACTCGTTTGAAATCAGAATCCCTTAATCAAAGGGAAACCTTTTGTAATTGATTTCAAAACTATTTTCTTGCCTATTTTTACTTGCTTTCTGCACTATAAAAGACACGACCCTTCTTCACTTTAGGAGACTGGGGGGAGTTCAATATTTTTACACACATCACTTACTGAACACTTTCAATTTCAATAATCTTACACTTTCAATTCAATACTTTTCTCTCTTCTGAGATCTTCTGGCTGTATGCTTGCAATTTGGCTTTACTACTGCTTTTCTCTTTTTGTTTCCCTGAAACTGGTATGTTCTAATTTAGTTTTCAGCCCCATCCTTATGCGTTTGCTTTACAGCTTCTACAACTTACCTACTTTGTTATTTATGTTCAGTGTTGAATATGTTGTTCTCTTTGCATCTGTTGTTGTTGTGAATCCCTCATACCCTTATTCCCTTCTATGTGTTTGAGTTAAAAGTTCAGGCATGGCAGTATCCAAATTGCTGCTCATATCTGGACTTGATCCTTTAATGGATCCTAACTCCCAAACAAGGTGGCTAACAGGCTGGTTGGGGTGTGCCAGCACTTCCAATTGCCGGGTATGACCACCAGCCTGTCTTGGCTTTCCCTAAAATCCCCCTCTATGCACTTTCACTCTCTCCTAGTTTCTATGTTCTGCCCCCCTCTCATGAGCCTTGCTTTGGGACCTTGAGTTCCCTCTGAACTTGGACATTTGAGGGTTAGCCCTTCCACACTGCACTTAATTTAGTTCTGCAATATATTTGGGTGTAAGCACTGCCCAGAGTTCATGAGGCTCTTGGGAACTCTGACACACCCAAAAATGAGAAAGGCTTTGAGAATTCGATCCTTGGAGATGATTTACTTCATGCCTTAGATAGAAGACTGAATCAGGCTCACCTTGGTTGGAAATTTTTAGTTTTTCTGATGTAATTTTACTTCTTTCTCTTATTCAATTATGGGTTATAATAATCTTGTAATAACTATTGGGGTCTTTAGTAAAAAGGGGGAGGGTACATCATGCATGAAAGGGGTAGATATCATGTTCATAGAAATATAATACGTTTTAGCAATCATATCATGTTTTCAGTTCTGCATGTTTCATATAGAAATCATGTTTATAGGTTACATATTTTATATAGAAATCATGCTCATAAGTTCTGCATTTTCATATAGAAACCAGGCTTATAAGTTTCTGCACTTTGCATTATCTACAAAACATGTTTATAGATTTTGCATTTCATATAAAAATCCTGTTTATAGATTCTACATTCTCATATAGAAACCATGTTTATAGCTCCTGCATTACATATAGAAACCATGTCTGTAGGTTTCCATATTTCTGCACACCACATAGATAACATGGCTGTAGGATTTCCCGAATTCTGTATATACATCTTACACTAGGCAAACGTATGTATAGGTTTAAATAACAAACAACGTTCTAGACACCGTGCCTATAGGACTTCTGCACTTTTGTTTCGACTGTAAACGTTTTAAAATCATTAGCACATAGAAAGCATGCCTATAAGAGCTATCAACTAAATTTGAATCGTCTATTTTGCCTATAAGTCTAAAATCAGTAGTAGCAATGCTTAATATCTACAGAACTTATATTTTTCTGTAACCAACAAGTCTTCTTCTTCAAAATCAGTATACTTCTGCATTAATAGATATCATGCCTATAGGTTTCACCTAGGCAAGCCATAATATAAACTAGTTAATTAAATTAGACTTTGTTAAATTCCAACCAGCAGGCAGGTCTGATTCAAGTTTCTCATCTAAAACATGTAATAGATCAGTCTGCCTCCCGCTTCCTTTAAGTTTAATTATGACCATAATTAGTACGTGCAAGACATGCTAAACTATATGTTTCTCTTTGTTTCTTTAGGAGGTCTGTTTGAGCCTTTCTATTCGTTGTGTGTTTTCCCCCATATCTGTTACATATGTGTTTTGACTGTCGCCTTAGACTTTTATCCTTTAAACCACAAAAGTCAAATTTCCCTTCCCTTTAGGACTAGTAGTCCCAAATACCTCCAGGACTGATAGGATTGGGGCGGGTAGTAGCATGCAATAGGAAAATGTGACCATTCCGCGTTTAATACCTTAACGGGGTGGGGAAGGGTAGATATGGATATGATGACCACGCGATAACACCACGTGTATAAACGGTTACTGGGTGTTGTGTGGGGTAATCCATATTATTTATAAACCTAGGACCCCTTCCCTTTACTTGTTTATTTTTTCAGAATTTTGAAAAACTGCTCAATTTTCAGCTTGTTTAACCTCTTTTACTCCAATTACTTACATCAATTATGTGAAAACCCCTCCTTTTTACTTGGTTATTTTCAGAACTTTTAAAAACTACTTTCTTCCCAAAATTACCATTTCTTTAACTTAATTGCTCGCAAAAAAAATATGTGCAAACCCCTTCCCCTTTACTTGTTTATTTTCAGAATTTCAAAACTATCTTCTTCCTAAACTTCAACCCCTTTAACTTATTTTATTGCTTGCAACTGTTATGTGAAGACTACCCTGTATTTATAATTCTTGCTTGCACTTAAAGTCACAATTATAGTATGGCCGGGAACCACACTAGTGGATCTTAAGGGGTTCCTAACACCTTCCCCTCGAGATAATTTCAAGCCCTTACCCAATCTCTGGTTTTCTAAATCAAATTTCTTCTTAGTGTCCTAATGAACTTAATCATTAGGTGGCGACTCCTCAAAATTGCAAACCCAATTCCCAAAAGGAAATGAGTTATCCGCCCAAATGTCATAAACCCGATTTCGCGAGAAAAAAGGGGCATCGACAGCATGGCGACTCTGTTGGAGATTTCTTTAAGGCTTTTACCATTTCATGCTTTTTGTGACTTTATGTTTCTTTACATGTCTTTACTTGTTTAAAGTGCCTTTAAGTATTTATTCCTTCTTCTACTACGAAACTGACTTGGCTCTTCATTTCTTTTCTTTTAATGTTTTCCTTTACCGCTTTCCTTTAATGTTGTTGTAAATTATGAGAAATTATTGTAATTATTACTTTATGAACGTGAAAATACGTGAAAACTTGTTAATTGTTGTAACTGCATTTTCAACATCATATTCCACTCATGCCAAAAAAATACCATAGCAACGCTCATAATGAGTGGTTGCACTCTTCCGATATTATCACCCCTAAATCCGGCAAAGGCATATTTGCGGTAAAACTAGTTGATCGATGGTTTAGTCGACGGTTCCGTGCCTTTCCATCTTGAGTTGTCCGCTCAAGGGTACCAGTCTAATACCCCATAGAAACCCTACTCTATTTAATTGTGCATGCATCATGGTCAAACCTAGCCGAGTCAGTTATGTTGTCCGCGTAATGACTCTTTAAGATAGCCTTTTCCAAAGTCCACTGGGTTTCCTTGAAATCCAAATGGACACTACCACTTTCTGTGCATTCATTTGGAGAACTAAATACTTCTTATACCGATTATTGATATTTAATAGTCGAGTCTGTTGGGGGTAAGGGTCTAACACTTTTTGTCTTGCAGAAATGAGGCACGAGGTCCCCAGATTCGGCATGGTCACCAACATCCACCCCAAATTGTTAAGCTGGTGGGAAGATCTTCATTCCAGTGATCAAGCTTTTGTCCAAAAATATCTAGGAAACCTACATTCTCTCCTAGAAATTCAACTCGACAATAAAATCATAGAAGTTGCCACTCTATTCTGGGATTGTGATAGGTCGATATTCCGCTTTGGAGACATTGAGATGGCACATTTGCTTGAGGAGATAGGAGGAATGGCTGGAATACCATGGGAAACTCCGGGTTTGTTGATGCCGGAAAACCGCAAAGGTAGAAGTTTTCTCAAAATGATGGGTCTAAAGAAGAATCCTGACTTGACATGTTTGAAGGAGTCGTACATTCCCTTTGACTATTTGTACGAAAGGTACGGTCACAACAAATCTTACCGTACTTATCCTGACGAGTTCGCGCTTACATCATTGGGGCATATCCATCGAAGGGTCTTTGTCTTCATGTTCTGTTTCTTGGGGATGATAGTATTTCCTATGAAGAAGGCTAGGATCCATACCAGACTAGCCATGGTCACCAAGACTTTAATGGAGGGAATTGGCGGGCAGCCATTTAGCATAGTGCCCATGATTATTGCAGAGATGTATCGAGCCCTAGAGAGGTGTCAACAGGGAGCCAAGCATTTCGAGGGTTGTAATCTGCTACTTTAACTTTGGCTCATGGAACATCTCCAAAAGGGTGAATACCGATAGGAAATCCATCGTAGAGACTGGGACGATCATATCGCCTTTCATCACTCGAAGCGAATGAATTATATGCCCAACATGTTCGTCAACCGGAGAATACTATAGAATGGTCGAACTCTTAGATAATCTGACTGAGGACCGAGTGCAATGGATGTTCGAGTGGTTCCCTACTGAATAATTCATCATTCGGTATAGGGATGCACCATTTGTGATATTGATCGGTTTGAGGGGGACCTACCCTTATATCCCTCTTCGAGCTATGAGACAGGCTAGTAGGAAGCAAGTTATACTAAGGGTCGACAAGATGAGTCACTTCCAGGCTGACTTTCAGAATGACGATAGTCCGTATAGGTACAATGCTCAACATATGTGGCACTGCAAAATTGTCTTGGGAAAAGACACCATCAAACCAGATTGCTACCATGCTGGTTGTACCCCACATTATTCAGGCTGGTTGGAGGACAATCAAAACGGTTTAGGTCAACCTGGGTTTGTTCGAGGTCACAGAATCATCGATGAAAAGGCTGAAGTAAAATACAACTAACTGCGCAAGAGGATGCGGGAATGTAAAAATGAGCACCGTGAAATACAAGAAACCAATCAAAAACTAATTGAAGAATGGAAGGATATGGTTGTCAGTGCCAACAAACGACTAATCTGCTTGGAGTGGGGTATAGTGGAACTGAAAAAGAAATTTCTAAAGAAGGTCAAAGACTGCCGAGTTGCTGAAGGGAATGAAGGAGGACATCTGGACCGAGCTTACCTCCTGCTAGGATTGCGCGAGCTAGGAGAGCTGTTCGAGGGAGCTAACACTGCCGAGTGTGGGGAAGGTCCTTCTGGGACCAAATAGATAGGAGCTTTTTCTTTTTGCTTTGAGAAATGTAATAAAGCCTACGACCACTAGGGACATTTTATTTAGTGTCATTTTGGGATTCGTCTACCTTTTTATCAATAAAATGAGGCATTTAGCATTCCAAGTTCTCCAAATTTACTTGTCGCTAGGCCTACCTAGGGCACAACGAGGTCCCAAAATTAGGACACGCTTTATATTTCCTGCACTATGTGTTTAAATATTGCAACATTTTCCTTATGATCCTTACTAACTTGTCACCTTTTGTTTTACTTTTTGTTTATTCCCCTCCCCAAAAGGTTAGTTCGTGCACTCTGGCATCGTCATCATACTCCACAAGATCCAAGGGACCTCCACCCACTCCTCCTCCTAGTCCCATCAGAAACAGGAACAAGAGAGAGATGGAAGATTTGAGCAACATCAGAAAGGAAAACTCGATTGAACGAGTAGAAATCACTCAGGGTACTCATGTCTCCAAAGAAAGTGCATCCCAACTCGAGCAGAAATTGCTGAAATTTTAGGAGGAACTCGATTAGGTCCGGAATTTGGCAAGCTTGTCATTTTCTCTTACCACCCCAGATGTCAATTTTCCTAACGCACCTCCACAAAACATACCGAAACCTAACCATCCTACTCCTCACCACCACTGCAATACTTGCCACACTCCCAACAATGTTTCACTGCTCATCCCGAAACCGTTGAACTTCACAAATGACCATTGCCACACACAACACAACACCCCCCATCTACGTGGAGACCATGCCACTCTCCACCCAGCCCATCCGATGATAAGGATTTACTCATCAGAAATCTGGCTGAAGAGCTTAAGAAGTTGACCACCAGAATTTAAGGCGTTGAAGGTAGTAAGGGAATTGAGGGGCTAAACTATGAAGACTTATGCATACAGTCCGATATCGAACTGCCCGAGGGGTACAAACCTCCCAAGTTTGAAATGTTTGATAGTACATAGGATCCCAGGGTTCACTTGAGGACATACTGCGACAATCTAGTCGGAGTGGGAAAAGAAGAGAAGATCCGCATGAAGCTTTTCATGAGGAGCTTAAAAGGAGATTCTCTGTCTTGGTACATTAGCCAAGACCCAAAGAAGTGGTCAAACTGGGTTAGTATGGCATCCGACTTCACGGATAGGTTCAAGTTCAACACAAAAAATGCGCCAGATATATTCTACATCCAGAACCTAAAGAAAAAACCTACGAAGATATTCCGCGAGTATCCCACTCGTTGGAGATCAGAGGCTGCTATGGTTCAACCTACTTTAGGGGAAGAATAGATGAACAAGTTTGTCGTCCGGGCTCAGGATCCGCAATACTAAGAAATACTGATGTTGATAAAAAACCATAAATTTTTTGACATCATCAGGCTAGGAGAAAGGATCGAGGAAGGTATCAAGAGTGGTATGGTTACAAAATTTGAAGTTTTGCAAGCCACCAGCAAGGCTCTACAGTCTGGTGGTACATCCAAGAAAAGGGACGCAAGCACCGTAATGGTTGCACAGAGAACCAAATCACCTGTCAAATACCAATCTTACCCAATGCCTCCATTTCCATATCAGCCCACTCCAAATTTCCAAACACCCGTACCCTCCTACCAAACCCCACCACCTACCTATCAATCGCCTCCACCTCCTACATACCAACCTGCTTTACCCAGATATTCCCAGCATGCACATGTCTACCAAGCCTACAACACTCAACAATCCCACTATCAATCACCTCCCCCTCACCAAACGTTCCTAGACCCCGACCAAATTTCGATTGCAGACCTCCCAAACAGTATACCGATATTGCTGAACCAATCGACCAGCTGTATGAAAGACTCAAAGCTGCTGGTTATGTCACCCCTATCCCTGCTATAACCCCGGAAAACCCTTACCAATGGGTCAACCCAAATAAAACCTATGCATACCATTCTGGCATGAATGGGCATACCATTGATGAATGTCGCTCCCTAAAGGATAAGATCCAGGCTCTGATTGACAACAAAATCATTGTGGCAAATGAGCCATCCCCGAATGTCCGCAATAACCCCCTACCAGACCACAAAGGTGGAGGTTTTCATGTGATTGAAATAGAGTGATTGGGATCCCAAAGGATCAATCAGTTTGATCACGGAAGGCGACGATCCAAAGAAACCAACAGTCACCTTTAATCCGATTGTAGTCCAGATTCAGCCTTCTGAAGATGCCGAGGTGAACATGTCCATACCACTTGAGTTTGAAACACCAACCTCCGCAAAGAGGCAAACACCAATTGAGGTCGAGTTTGGGTCCCCAAAGGCGCCTGAGCCATTTGAAGTTGTTGTATTACCTTCCAAAGTAAGGGTGCCTATTCCTGTAGCAATGACAACCATAACACCATTCCACACAAAAGTCATCCCTTGGGATTACACAGCCGAGGAAAGAAGGAAAGTAAAAACCAAGTTCGGAGAAACAATTGCGCCACAAGGTATGACAAAAACCGGCAGGGTTTATACTCCGGAACACTTGGCTGACTCAAGTAAGAAGACCTCTGGTCGACAAGCCATCACTGAAACCGGGCCCAAAGATCTCTGGAGAAAGATACAAGCGAAGGAATACTCAGTCATTGTTCAGCTGAACAAGACACCAACGTAGATTTCTATCCTTGCTATGCTACAAAGTTCCGATGCACACAAGAATGTCTTGTTAAGAGTACTAAGTGAGGCCTATGTACCAAGCAACATCACCGGCGAAGAGATGGCTAACAGGGTAGGTCAGGTATTGGAAAGTCACAAGATCACTTTTCACGAAAATGAGCTCCCACCGGAAGGATTGAGTCACAACATGGCATTGTACACCACTGTGCAGTGCGAAGATTATTTTATCACCAGGATTCTGGTCGATGAGGGGTCCAGTCTCAACATCTGTCCGTTGGTGACACTCAGGACATTGGAAAAAGGGCTGTATGAAATCAAGGACGGGGCCATCAATATTAAGGTTTTCGACGGGTCTCAAAGGTCTACTATTGGGGAAATTAGCTTGTGTTTGCAAATGGGGCCTACTTAGTTTGATGTTGATTTTCAAGTGATAGACGTTCGGTGTCTTACAATCTATTATTGGGACGACATGGATTCATGCCGCCGGGGCCATAGCATCAACACTATATCAGCTAGTGAAGTTTGAGTGGAATCATCAGGAGGTGATCATTCATGGCGACGGGAGCAATCCCATATATAGTCTCCAGACCATCCCAGCAATTGGAGGAAGAAGAAGGATACGGGGAAACTTATCACCACATCGAATGAGTCAACGTCGTCGATAAGGATAAGTGGTGGGACAACAAAATTGAAAGCATATTAAACTGGAGTGGGTATGAACCTGGAAAGGGACTTGGCAATAATCTCCAAGGAATCGCTAAGCCCATCAAGCTCAAGAAACACAGCACCACCTTCGGATTGGGATATGAGTATACCTGGAAAGAATTCAATGAATGGTCGCCACCCTGGCGCGGTCCTTACTATTCGTTAGAGCAACCAATACCGCATTTGGAACAGACTTTCTAGCTGGCCGAGGTTATCTACGGGTCAGAAGAAGAGGAAGCACTAGCAGCAATGAGGAACTTGTTCCTAAAAGAAGATGACATGGATTGCTGTGTTATTTTTGAGGAGGAAGGCCCTTCCATACAGGCAGTAAGCAGAGGAGCATGCCTCAATAACTGGACCGTCAAAACCACCAGAGCCCGGCGTGCCTCGGGGTAGCAAGGCTAAACAAGCACCATTCACTATTTTATTTTTATTAGTTTACTTTCTGTTCGCATTTTTGTTTTTGCAAGAAAGAGCTCCGATGTTCAAAGAATTTATGAAATTTATCAAAAGAAATTTGGTTTTTCTTATAAATCTTACTCTTATTATTTTCTCTCATTACTTTACTTATACAACATTACTATTACTTATCTTGATGAACCGATGACTGTGACATGCAACGAGACAACGCAACAAACGGACATAGATTCAGAGGAAGATGATATACCGGAAGAAATTGTTAAAGAAGTTGAGAATTTTGAGAATAGACCAAATTCCAACCTGGACGAGACCGAAATCATCAACATGGGAGATGCGAAAAACATCAAAGAAACACAAATCAACGTTCATTTGTCACATCAGAGAAGGAAGAATATACAGAGTTTCTAAGAGAGTATGAGGACATATTTGCCTAGTCGTACGACGACATGACTGGTCTGAGTACATCTATTGTGGCTCACAAATTACCGACTGATCCGACCTATCCGCCAGTAAAGAAGAAGCTCAGAAAGTTCAAGCCACATATGAGTTCGAAAATCAAGAAAGAGGTCACTAAGCAGGTCAAAGCTAAGGTTCTCGGGGGAGTAGAGAATCCGACATGGTTAGCCAATATTGTGCCAGTACCGAAGAAGGATGGGAAGGTTAGAGTCTGTGTTGACTACCGCGATCTCAACCGGGCCAGTCCAAAAGATGACTTCCCCTTGCCGAATATACACATCTTGATTGATAATTACGCCAAGGATGAACTGGGGTCATTTGTTGATTGTTTTGTTGGGTACCATCAGATATGGATGGATGAAGAAGATGCTGAGAAAACATATTTAATTACGCCGTGGGGGATGTATTGCTACAAGATGATGCCGTTTGGGTTAAAGAATGTCGGGGCCACCTACATGAGGGCGATGACCACTATTTTCCATGACATGATACACAAGGAGATTGAAGTGTATGTAGACGATGTCATCATTAAGTCCAAGAAAGTCGTTGATAACATGGAAGATTTGAGGAAATTCTTCAATAGACTGAGAAGGTACAACCTGAAATTGAACCCCGCAAAATGTGCATTCGGGGTTCTAGATGGAAAATTGCTTGGGTTCACTGTGAGTCGCCGAGGGATAGAATTGGATCCATCAAAGGTCAAAGCTATTCAAGAATTTGTACCACCGAAAAGCAAGAAAGAAGTAATGAGTTTCTTGGGGAGACTTAACTACATCAACCGGTTCATATCACAATCTACTATCATCTGTGAGCCGATATTTAAGATGATGATGAAGGACGCCGCTACCAAATGGACCGATGATTGCCAAAAGGCTTTCGACAAAATCAAGGAGTAATTATCAACACCGCCGGTTTTGGTCCCGCCCGAGCCAGGTAGACCCCTAATACTCTACCTTGTGGTATTGGGTGAAGCATTCAAATGTGTTCTGGGGCAACATGATGAAACAGGGAGGAAGGAGCAGGCCATCTATTATCTCAGTAAGAATTTCACCCCATATGAGGCCCGGTATTCTCTGTTGGAACGCACCTGTTGTGCTCTGACTTGGGTAGCTCAGAAATTGAGACACTATTTCTGTGCTTATACTACGTATCTCATATCAAGGATGGATCCTTTGAAGTACATCTTCCAGAAGCCCATGCCCACGGGCAAGCTAGCCAAGTGGCAAATCCTGTTGAGTGAATTTGACATTGTATACATGACTCGGAAGGCAATCAAGGGAAAAGCACTAGTGGATCGCCTTGTGGAAAATCCTGTGGACGGAAAATACGAACCCCTGAAGACGTATTTTCCTGATGATGAGTTATTATTTGTAGGAGAAGACATTGCAGAATCCTATGATGGTTGGAGGATGTTTTTTGATGGTGTAGAAAATTTCAAAGAAGTTGGCATAGGAGCAGTCCTAGTGTTAGAAACCAGCCAGCATTATCTGATATCTTCCAAGCTCAGGTTCCCCTGCACTAATAATATGGCCGAGTACGAAGCCTGCATCTTAGGGCTCAAGATGGCCATTGACATGAACATCCAAGAGTTTCTAGTGATTGGAGATTCAGACTTGCTTATACATCAGGTCCAAGAAGAATGGGCAAACAAGAACTCCAAGATACTCCCATACCTGCATCATGTACAGGAGTTGAGAAAGAGATTCATAAAGACGGAATTCCAACATGTCCCCAGGGTCCAGAATGAGTTTACCGATGTATTGGTAACCCTGTCCTCTATGATACAACATCCAGATAAGAATTTCATTGATCCTATTCCTGTGAAGATCTACAATCAGCTAGCTTACTGTGCTTACGTAGAAGAAGCAGACAGAAAGCCTTGGTTTCATAACATCAAGGAATATTTAACAAAAGGAGAATACCTAGAGCTTGCAAATACTACTCAGAAGCGCACGCTTCAAATATTGTCCAATAATTTCTTTCATAGCGGAGGAATCCTGTATAGGAGGACTCCGGATTTGGGATTACTAAGGTGTGTCGACGCGAAGGAAGCATCTAAATTGCTAGAGGAAATTCATGCCGGGACCTATGGACCACATATGAACGGTTTTGTCTTAGCCAAGAAGATACTCCAGGCAGGTTATTTTTGGATGACTATGGAGACGGATTGCATCCAGTATGTCCGCAAATGCCACCGGTGTCAAATATACGCCGACATGATAAAGGCACCTCCAAATGAGCTTAATGCAACAAGCTCACCATCGCCGTTCGCCGCTTTGGGAATGGATGTTATTGGACCGATTGAGATGGCCGCTTCCAACGGGCACAGGTTCATCCTAGTAGCAATCTACTATTTCACCAAATAGGTCAAGGAAGCGTCTTACAGAGCAGTAACTAAGAAAGTCGTGGCAGACTTCGTTCGCGACCGCATTATTTGTCGTTTCGGAATTCCGGAGTCAATCATTACTGAAAATGGTTCCAACCTCAATAGTTATTTGATGAAAGCGATGTATGAAACCTTCAAGATCAAACACAAGAATTCCACAGCTTACAGGCCTCAGATAAATGGAGTTGTAGAAGCCGCCAACAAGAACATCAAGAGGATATTGAGGAATATGTAGAAAAGCATAAGCAATGGTATGAGAAGTTATAATTTGATTTATTGGGGTACCACATCACAGTCCACACATCAACCGGGGCAACTCCCTACATACTGGTTTACGATACAAAAGCGGTCATTCCTGCCGAGGTAGAAATTCCCTCCCTAAGGATCATACAGGAAGCAAAACTCGACTATGCAGAATGGGTGAAGAGTTGTTACAAGTAGTTGGATCTTATAGATGGGAAAAGAATGAATGCAGTTTGCCATGGTCAGCTTTACCAGAACAGAATGTCCCGAGCCTTCAACAAGAAAGTCAAACCAAGACGGTTCACACCGGGTCAGCTGGTGTTAAAGAAAATTTTCCCGCATCAAGATGAAGCCAAATGGAAATTCTCTCCCAATTGGCAGGGTCCATACATGGTTCATTGGGTTCTGATAGGAGGAGCCCTCATACTTGTAGAAATAGATGGTGAAGTTTGGCCAAAACCAATCAATTCAGATGCAGTCAAATGATACTATGTGTAACCATTTATGATTTCCTTATGTAATTTAAACTGCGTCTGACCTGATTCCCATTTAAGAGGGGATACGTAGACAGCTTTATGGGTTCGGTCACAATTCAATAAAATTTTCATTTCCTCCCGCGATTGGAAACTAGGGCAAAATTTTGAGTAGGACCCTCAAAATTCCAAAGTAACTTCAGCCGATCGTCGCAAGCAGCCGTCAGAAGTATCAACCCATTAAATTGGGGCAGAATTTTGAGGAGGACCCTCAAAATTCTCGAGCTAGAGAGGTTGCAATGTCTTGAACCGCGTCGCAGTCATCGGTTTATCTAAAAAACTATTTCTTATATACTTACTTCATATCTTTTAACAAACTCTTGCATATTTACTATCGAAATCACTTTGTTCAGCAACACTACCCATATGACACATACCATGTCATCAGATCAAAGCCGAGCAGGTCAAGCAAAGTTAGCGGTGACACGAACTAACCTTTCCCTTTTACGAAAATCACGATTTTTCTTTGGATGCAGACACCCAAGTCACAAAATCACCGAATATATTATGCAATCATACTGAATTGGCACACCCATTTGCATTTGCTATCCGTACACAATATCTCCATCAGCCGCAATATCACAATCAACTACCAGCTATCAGCTAAGAATTGTTATTACTATTCATCTTTCATCTCTTGAATATGGCTACCATTCTGTCTTCCGAGGTTAAGCTCTACCTCCATATGCATTTCTTGCATTGCATAAGGCTACCATTCTGGCTTCCGAGGTTAAGCTCTACCTCCATCTGCATTTCTTGCATTGCATAAGGCTACCATCCTGCCTTCCGAGACTAAGCATTGTCTCCATCTGCATTCTTGCATTGCATAAGGCTACCATTCTGCCTTCCGAGGTTAAGCCCTGTCTCCATCTGCATTCTCGCATTGCATAAGGCTATCATTCTGCCTTCTAAGACTAAGCTTTGTCTCCATTTACATCGGCTGAAAGATCGCCACCTTCATCTACATCTTGTATGGCTCCCTTTATTTATGTCTTGCATCGGCTAAAATATCGCCACTCTTATTTATGACTTGCATCGGCTAAAAGATCGCCACCTTCATCTACATCTTGCATGGCTACCTTTATTTATGTCTTGCATTGGCTGAAATATCGCCACTTTTATTTATGACTTGCATCGGCTGAAAGATCGCCACCTTCATCTATATCTTGCATGGCTGAAATAGCGCCAACTTCATTTAAATCTTTCACGGCTAAAAGATCACCATTTTTATTTATGTCTTGCATCGGCTTAAATATTGCCACTTTTATTTATGTCATGTGTCAGCTGAAAGATTGCCTCCTTTATTTTATGCCTTGCATCGGCTGAAAGATCGCCACTTTATTTACGCTTTCATGGGCTGAAAGATCGCCACCTATTGCATTTCATGGGCTTAAAGGTTGTCAAATTGTCCAAGGGCATCATTGTTTGGAGGCACCATTCGCATAGGCCGAGAACGCCATGACATGGCCTGGGGACTCCTTTTATCTCTTGCATATCATTATTCAAAGGCATCATCGCTCGGAGGCATCATTCTCATAGTCCGAGAGCATCATTTCATAGCTAGTTAATCCTTTATTATATGCTTCATGGCCTAGGACATCATGGTCCGAGGACGTTATCCTAACCGTCCGAGGACAACATTCATGGTTCGACGGAAAATTACATCATGTTTAAATTTATGCACAGTATATGCTTGTATTGTTATTTGCAGGTAAACTAGCGAGCAACTGCCATCTCAGCAAAAGTGATCCCGCTTCGGTTCCCGCAGCCCTACTAGACTCTTAGCCGCTCATCCCAACCTAAATATCGCGTCCGTTCTTGAAAGATCTCCATCAACATACTCCGCCGACGGATCCTGAACAACATATAGCCTGATTCCTGTAAGACCAGGGGTATATAGACAGCTCAGGAACTAGAGTACGGTCTTTCTTCGAACCGTTTTATTCGGTCAAAATTGGCTATCATATCTTTACCCGACAATTTTTCCATCCTTCCCGGGTAAAGAAGGGCAACTATTGATACCCAATTCTTTCCTGTATAATTTTTTATATACGCAAAAGACGTTCAAAATACTATATATATATATATATATATATATATATATATATATATATATATATATTCCCAAGTGTTTTAGTATTTTTCCCAATTTTTAAAGATTTTTAAAATCAATTTAGTGTCCATTTTGGCAGTACAAAATCAATAATTATTTTCAAAATTATCAATTTTGGTGAATAATTTATTTTACTCCCATATTTATGCCAAAATATAGTTAAGGTAACTTTTTATATATTTTTACAAATTTATTTGGTATTTCAAAAGCTAAATTGCATATAATTACAATTTTAGCCTACTTTAAGGTTTAACAGTATTTTATAATTATGAAATTGGTTTCAATATTTTAAATTAATATTTACATATTATTAACTGATCCGGTACTTTAATTTTCTTTCAAAATAATTTTTTACTATTTTCATAAAATAAAAAGGAAAAATTGGCTATTTAAAATCTGGCCCATTTTTATTTCAATTATAGCCAAAATCGACCCTCCAATTGACCCAATCTTAACCCCTAATTGGACCAGTCCAATTTCAATCTTAACCCAACCCATAACCCATTCAAAGTACCCGACACAAGCCCCTTTTGATCTGGACCATTGATCTCTGAGATCAATGGTCCCCATCCATCCTACCATAATTAAACCAAAACAACTACCCTAATCCCCTCATTTCTATCTATCAGCCGCCCCTGAATTCCTTTCCTCTTTCAAACTCTCTCAAAGGTTTCACAAAATCCTAGCCTCTCTCATCCTCTCCGACCACAATCTCACCGGAATCCATGGCTTCTCAGGTCATGGATGGCCTATACTCACCCCCTTCACCCTTAAACGCTTGGTGCTTAAAGTTTCGAGGTCTGACCTCGACGGTGTCCATTCAGGTCATCTCCGATTCAAGGTTCCATGGCCTCTCCGACTTTACTCTGGCGTATCCAAAGCATTTCGAGCCTGGTTCTGACTTATCTGACTCAAGATCAGACCCTTTCCAGGCCTCTCATTCTAAGGTTTCTCTGAAACCCCAGCTACTCAAGGTTCTCTCTGATTATTTTTTAAGATCTGGCATATGTCTGTGCTCTACTTGAGTTCTTAAATGTTTTCCCTAATTTTTCCTTCAAAATTACTTCTTTCCGATCTAGTTTTTTTGAAAAGCTTAAAATGTTTTTCTGACTCTTCCTTTTCTTTTCTTTGTATGCATTCGTCTATACTATGTTCATAAATTTTCTTTTCTACCATGCATGTGTTTTATTCTGCATTCTTTCTACTATACATGATTCGTCTGTGCTTTGTGTTCTACTGTGCTTCTACACCATGCTCGGATGTTCATCGTTTTGTGTTTTCCTATCTGTTTTGTTGATATACTTTTTTGGTATTTGTGTTCTTCTACTGTATGTTTCCCTACTGAGTTCTTAAGTTCTTTGTTTGCCTTTTTACTAGACTTTGTTTGAGTTCTCTTTGTAAACATATGTCCTCTACTGTTTTCCTAAGTGTTATACTGCCTCTTTTTCTCTTCTGAACTTGTTTAAGTTCCAAACTTTTCTTAAAATGTGTTCCTTCTACTCTCACTATGCTTTAAATCAGTTTCTTCACTCTATTTGCTTCGAATGTGTTATGGTATCTATTTGTTTTCTCATGAGTTTCTGAAAGAGATCTCTGAGCCTGTTTCAATTACTTGGCTCCTCGTCTCTGTGTCTGATTCGACTTAGAAACCCTAGAATTTGGGGTTTTGATGAGGTTGATTTTGTGTTTGAACTAGGGTTCTACTTTGGAACCCTTGATTCTCAGACTCATTTTGAGTCTATAAACTGAACTTGAACCTCTTTGTTTGTGACTCTGAACTTTTCTATGCTAGGCTCTTCTAATTAGCACGACAGTTCTTTATTGATTTACATGTCTGTGCACTTTATATATGATGAATTCTCCCCTCAAAAAAGATTTTGACAACTTGTAATTGATTCATAATTCCTTTTAATAAGGTTCGGTTGATTGTTACTGATTTCCTTTAATTAAACCTTTCTTCACCTTTTGGTTGGATTCATTCTCAATTTTGATTTTACTGGCTGTTGAGTGATTGCCTTTCCTTATTTGCACAAACCGTGTACCATGGACTTTTTCCTTAAATAAACTTCTGTGTATTTACCCTTCTTGTGCTACTTTGGAAAAGATTTTCGATCAAACTCTTTCCTTAATTATCTTTTACCCGTTTGAAATCAAAATCCCTTAATCAAAGGGAAACCTTTTGTAATTGATTTCAAAACTATTTTCTTGCCTATTTTTACTTGCTTTCTGCACTATAAAAGGCACGACCCTTCTGCACTTTAGGAGACTGGGGGAGTTCAATATTTTTACACACATCACTTAATGAACACTTTCAATTTCAATACTCTTACACTCTCAATTCAATACTCCACTTTCTTCTGAGATCTTCTAGCTGTTTGCCGGCAATTTGGCTTTACTAATGCTTTTCTATTTTTGTTTCCCTGAAACTGGTATGTTCTAATTTAGTTTTCAGCCTCATCCTTATGTGTTTGCTTTATAACTTCTACAATCTTACCTACTTTGTTGTTTATGTTCAATGTTGAATATGTTGTTCTCTTTGCATCTGTTGCTGTTATGAATCCCCCATACCCTTATTCCCTTCTATGTCTTTGAGTTAAATGTTCAGGCATGGCAGTATCCAAATTGCTGCTCATATCTGGACTTGGTCCTTTAATGGATCCTAACTCCCAAACAAGGTGGCTAACAGGCTGGTTGGGGTGTGCTAGCGCTTCCAATTGCCGAGTATGACCACCAGCATGTCTTGGCTTTCCCCAAAATCCCCCTCTATGCACTTGCACTCTCTCCTAGTTTCTAAGTTCTGCCCCCCTCCTATGAGCCTTGCTTTGGGACCTTGAGTTCCCTTTGAACTTGGACATTTGAGGGTTGTCCCTTCATATAGAAACCATGCTCATAAGTTCTGCATTTTCATATAGAAACCAGGCTTATAAGTTTCTGCACTTTGTATTATCTAGAAAACATGTTTATAGATTCTACATTCTCATATAGAAACCATGTCTATAGCTTCTGCATTACATATAAAAACCATGTTTGTAGGTTTCCATATTTCTGCCTACCACATAGATAACATGGCTATAGGATTTCCTGAATTCTGCATATGTAACTCTCACTAGGCAAACGTATTTATAGGTTTAAATAACAAATAATGTTCTAGACTCCATGCCTATAGGACTTTTGCACTTTATTTCGACTGTAAACGTTTTAAAATTATTAGCACCTAGAAAGCATGCCTATAGGAGCTATTAACTAAATCTGAATCGTCTATTTTGCCTATAAGTCTAAAATCAGTAGTAGCAATGCTTAATATCTGCAGAACTTATGTTTTTCTGTAACCAACAAGTCTTCTTCTTCAAAATCAGTATACTTCTGCATTAATAAGTATCATGACTATAGGTTTCACCTAGGCAAGCCATAAGGTAAACTAGTTAATTAAATTAGACTTTGTTAAATTCCAACCAGCAGGCAGGTCTGATTCAGGTTTCTCATCTAAAACATGTAATAGACCAGTCTGCCTCCCGCTTCCTTTAAGTTTAATTAAGACCATAACTAGTACGTGCAAGACATGCTAAACTATACGTTTCCCTTTGTTTCTTTAGGAGGTTTGTTTGAGCCTTTCTATTCGTTATGTGTTTTTCCCCATATCTGTTACATATATGTTTTGACTATCGCCTTAGACTTTTATCCTTTAAACCACAAAAGCCAAATTTCCCTTCCCTTTAGGACTAGTAGTCCCAAATACCTCGGGGACTGATATGATTGGGGCGGGTAGTAGCATGCAATAGGAAAACGAGACCGTTCCGTGTTTAATACCTTAACGGGGTGGGGAAGGGTAGATATGGATATGATGACCACGTAATAACACCACGTATATAACTGGTTACCGTGTGCTGTGTGGGTTGATCCATATTATTTATAAACCTAAGACCCCTACCCTTTACTTGTTTATTTTTTCAGAATTTTGAAAAACTGCTCAATTTTCAGCTTCTTTAACCTCTTTTACTCCAATTAGTTGCATCAATTATGTGAAAACCCCTCCCTTTTACTTGGTTATTTTCAGAACTTTTAAAAACTACTTTCTTCTCAAAATTTCTGTTTCTTTAACTTAATTGCTCGCAAAAAAATTATATGCAAACCCCTTCCCCTTTACTTGTTTATTTTCAGAATTTCAAAACTATCTTCTTCCTAAACTTCAACCCCTTTAACTTCTTTTATTGCTTGCAACCGTTATATGAAGACTACCCTGTATTTGTAATTCTTGCTTGCGCTTAAAGTCACAATTATAGTATGGCCGGGAACTATACTAGTGGATCTTGAGGGGTGCCTAACACCTCCCCCTCGAGATAATTTCAAGCCCTTACCCAATCTCTGGTTTTCTAAATCAAATTTCTTCTTAGTGTCCTAATGCACCTAATCATTAGGTGGCGACTCTTCAAAATTGCAAACCCAATTCTCAAAAGAAAATGGGTTGTCCGCCCAAATGTCATAAACCCGATTTCGCGTGAAAAAAGGGGGCATCGACAGCTATCAGATAAAAGAATCATTCAAGTCTTACAATAATTGGGTAGTAGATTCTTTCTTGTTATATTCATTGTCATCATCAACATTTATTGCACATTTACGTTGTTGCATTTATGAGCTTTTAATCAGTACAAACACATTGATTAATACTCCCTCCGGTCCAAAATAAGTGATTTTTTGGATGTTTTCACACAGATTAAGAAATTCACCTTTTAGCATTAATTGCCAATGGAATTGACCATATTAACCTTTACTATCTCACATAAATACTCCTAACACATATTCCAACACTATTTACTCCAAGGACAATGTAGAAAAAAAATAATTAATTCATTCTTGAAATTTGGAAAAATCACTTATTTTGGACCACAAGAAAAAGGCCAAAAAATCACTTATTTTGGACCGGAGGGAGTATTGTTTATCTTAACTGGCTTTTCATAACATTTTGTCTAGATTTTATTATTATTAACTAAGATTCACCCTCCATTTTATCATTAATTGATTTAACTAAAAGGTTCAATACTTTTTGGTCAAATAATTTGGCACCGTCTGTGGGGAGCTTTTAGTTAAAATTTTAGTTTCTTCTAGATAAAAAAAAGGGGGAGGCAGCCATCTTTTCCTCGTTTGCACAAACTAATAATGACAGGAAAGGGAGATGAAAGACAGAAAGCAATAATGGGTGTCACTACCGACAACTTAGATACCATCAACAAGGATACCAGAGGAGGCGATGAGAATATGACACCAACTGCCACACCCAGGCGGAGTGATTCACCTCCCCCTCACGCAAGTGTAACCACCTCACGCTAAAGGGGAGCTTCCACATCCACAGCTGAGGAGACACCACCAGAAGTGAAGAAGTTATTGGAGGAGTGGCCGACAAGTACCCTCAATGACATACTCGATAAACCCGTTCAAAAGGCGAATCAAAATGTCGCGCTAGCAGATATCATAACGACCACCGACGAGCAACCAGCTCCCTCAACAAGTAACACTCACACCATTATTGATGCAGGCAATGATGCACTGACAACCATTTTAAAGAAATTAGAAAAAATGGAAAACAAAAATAAGGCACTCCACGACCAAACGAAAGGACATCAAGAAAGAGTCGATAAGATACTGGGCGCCCCAAAGCTGCTACCAATGCGGGGTGTCGGTCGATTCGTCTAACAACCATATAGCGAGGAGGCAGCCCCACATGTCGTACCCAAAACCTTCAAAATGCCACCATATTTGAAGATATACGATGGCACCACAGACCTAGAAGATCACATCATTCATTACGTCATAGTGGTAAAAGGCAATGACCTATCAAAGGAGCAAGTACCCTCAGTGCTGCTAAAAAAGTTTGGCAAAACCTTAACCGGAGGAGCCCTAACTTGGTACTCACAACTACCAGCACAGTCTATATCAACATTCGAGAAATGGCAGATAAGTTTGTTATCGCCATGCCGGAGCTAAGAAAGCAGAAGCTAGGGTAAACGACATATTCGCCGTTAGGAAATCGTCCGGAGAAGAACTCAGGGACTTCCTCGCTCGGTTTAACAGGGTGAAAATAAGATTACCTAATGTATCAGAAAGGATGGCGGTAGCAACCTTCAAAAATGGGTTGAATAGGAATGGGGTCGAGGGCAACCAGGAAATTGTTAAGCATGCTCATGAAATACCCTCCGACCACCTAGGAAGAAATCCATAATGCTTACTGCGCCTAGGTGAGAGTAGATGATGATGATCTCAATGGTCCAACCCAACGTTTAGCATCAGTCCAGACAGAGCCGAAGAAAGACCGTCGTAATGACAGTTGAAGAGATCTATCAGGCCCGCGCCTCAATCGAGAAATGCATTAACCCTATGTTAGAGCAACTATTCCACCACCTCCTCGGCATATAGAAGGGCCGTCCAGACCCCACACAGGGACTCGACAAAGTGAAAGAGGTATGTCTCCACTCTTGTTCGCTCACAATTTTTGTGTTTCTCCTTCAGAAGTAGTGCACGCACTAAAGAAGTTTGGCACAAAGTTGAATTGGCCGCAAAAGATAAAGTACGACACAAGTACCTAAAAGTCGAACGTCCTTTGTGAATTTCACTAGGAGCGGGGTCACAAAATCAAAGACTGCATAGCTCTACACCAAGAAGTCGTTAATATGCTAAACCTAGGACACCTAAAAGAGCTGATGAGTGATCGAGGACGAGCCAACTTTGGTCGTGGATGAGAACAATAACAAGTCCCTCCAATGCCACCCTCTCCTACCCGCACCATTCAAATGATCATCGACGGAGGTGAAAAAATAGCAATCAACCACATAAAGTTTACCACCATGAACAAACTAAAACGATCAATCACCCACGAGCGGTATGATGACCTCAAAGAAAGTATCATCTTCGATAAGTCAGATACCAGCGATTTGATCTTTCCTCACTCTAATGCCCTCGTCATTACTTTACGTATTTCAGACACTGATGTTAAAAGAATAATGGTAGACGACGGAAGTGGCACGTGTATTATCCACCCTCGAGTTATTACGCAAATGCGACTCGAGGACAAGATAATACCACGCTGCATAGAACTGATGGGTTTTAGCAATATAGATGAACGAACCTCAGGAGAAATAACGCTGCCCATTCTGGCCGGGGGCGTCAGCTTGGAAACAACGTTCCACGTAATGACCAAGACACAGCTTACAACATAATCATAGGACGACCATGGATACACACCATGAGAGCCATCCCGTTCAGCCTGTATCATGTAATCAAATTCCCAACACCATGGGGGATATTCAGCATCTGAGGCGAACAACGAACATCCCAAGAATGATACCGCATCGCCAAAGATTTCACATTCACTCAACAACATAAAGAAACGAACTCAAAATTATAGCAATTATCAAGGTCGGGGTCCGAGCCCAGCGATCGGAAAGATATTATCCAAGACCCCAACATTGTGGAAGCAGTAGGGTCAACAATAGAAGACCTTGACCCCATCTAATTATATAAAAACAATAGCAGCAAAAAGGCTTATGTAGGCCATAAGCTCTTAGTGCTAGGTATATTTCATGAATTTCTTATTGATAATGCTGGTCTGTTTACTTTTTCCCACGCAGATATGCCAGGAATTCCAAAAGGCATTGCCACACACAAGTTAAATGTCGATCCCTTCTACCCCTAGTACGACAAGTGAGAAGAAAAGTTAACACTGCAATCAATGAGGCCGTCAGCAAAGAACTTGATAAATTACTCGCTAACGGCTCCATCCGAGAATCGAAGTATCCTCAATGGGTCGCCAATGTAGTCATGGTAAAAAAGAAAAACTGGAATTCGTGAATGTGTGTAGATTTCACAGACCTAAACAAGGCCTGCCCGAAAAACTCATTTCCTTTTCCTCATATCGATCAACTGATTGACGCAACAGCAGAGCACGAGTTGTTGAGCTTCATAGACACCTATTCAAGTTACATCCAAATCCTCATGGAGGAAGAGGACCAGGAGACGACTACCTTCATTACCCATCAAGGAACATACTGTTATCGGGTCATGTCATTTGGCTTAAAGAACACAGTGGCGACTTATCAAAGATTGGTAACAAAATGTTTAAGGATCAACTCGGCAAAACTATTGAAGTTTACATAGACATATGTTGGTCACGTCAAAAAGGAAGGAAGATCACATCGATCACCTGAAAGAAGCTTTTGAAATAGTGAGGTAATACGGATGAAGCTGAACCACGAAAAATATGCCTTCGGCGTAACTTCAGGCAAGTTCCTCGGTTTCTGGTGTCGCAAAGGGCATCAAAGTACACCCTGACCAAATCAAGGCCATTGAGGGAATAACTGAAATGTTAACTAGCAAGAAACATGTACAAAAATTGATAGTCTGCATAGCTGCCCTATCGAGGTTTATCTCACGATCCTCCGACAGATGTCACAAGTTCTTTAACGTGCTAAAAAAGGAACAACGGGTGTCACGACCCTAAACCCAAACCTAGTCGTGATGGCGCCTCTCATGAAGACAAGGCCAACCGACACACTTTTCAATTCACTTTAAGCAATTTAAAATAATGAATACTAAGTCTTAAACAGAAATAAAATCCCAAAATAACAACATAATCTGCGGAATAAAAACCAACATAGCCTGACATCGGGTGTCACCGGTCATAAGCATCTAAAATAATAATACAAGTCTAAAAATCTAATCCACTACTACATAACTGAATCAGAATGGAAATAACATAGAGGGAGAATGCACTGGGCTGTGAATCACCAAGCAGCTACCTAGTAAATCTTCAAAGATCTGCTGGAACTATCAACCCTCAGTAGCAGGACTTGTAGCGCCTAAATCTGCGCACAGGGGTGCATGGAATAAAGTGAGTACTCCAACTCAGTGAGTAATAAAAATAAATGAAGACTAAGTGATATAAAATCTCGTTAAACACAACATTTAGCTATAAGAGGCATAACAAAATCAGTAAACACAATTAACAGTAAAATCTAATAAAACACCTTTTAAGCAGTTAAACAATATATAGGAAAAACAACTAGAAATGGTAAACATATAAGAACCGCCCCTCGGGAACAATAACATCAGAATCAGCCCCTCGGGCTATATCTCATATCTCAATGGGTACCCACGCTCACTGGGGGTAAATGCAATATCAAGCCATCTTGTGGCATCATAAATATGCTCTCGACCTCATATCAATCATAAGCCACCTCGTGGCGTACAATCTCAGGCCCTCGACCTCATTATCATAATCAGTATATCACTACTGCGGCGTGGAGCCCGACCAAAAAGTATCCTCACAACACAGACCCTCGGGCTTACTCAGTCAGAATATCATAAGCCCCTCGGGCAATAGTAAAATATGAAGCTTAGCTCAAATATCTTTGAAAATATCATTTAAAGTGTTTTAAACAGAATAACATATCTGAGTTTTAAAAACAGTGAAAAATGTGGCATGACTGAGCACAAGTATCAAATCAAACTGTGAGGAAAATATCATTAAAAATCCCCCAAGGGTTCAAACAGTTGGCACGAAGCCTAAATATGGTATTTAGCCCAAAATATAATTATATCAAACAATTAGCTATCAAATATATAGTAAAACAACCATTTGGGATGGACTATGTCACAATCCCCAACGATGCACTACCCCACGCTCGTCATCTAGCATGTGTGTCACTAGCCGAACTCTATGAAATTCCAGGGTTTCATACCCTCAGGACAAAATTTATAATCATTACTCACCTCAATCCGCCCCGAAATCTAGCTCGCAATGCCTTTGCCCCTCGAATCGATCTCCGGATGCTCCGAATATACCAAAATCAGAACGTAACCATTAATTTATGCTAAAGAGACGAAGCCCACTCAAAAATAATCGAAAAACATCACAAATCCCGAAATTACCAAAACCCGACCCCCGGGCCCACGTCTCGGAATTCGATAAAATTCACATTATTAGATTCCTTATCTTCCCACGAGTTCATACATATAAAAGTTCCAAAACTCGACCACAAATGGTTTTACAAATCCTCAATCAAAGGCCTAGATTTCTAAGCCCTAGTTTCTCTAATTTTACCTTTAATTACAGCTCTAACCCGTGCATTAATATCATAGAATCGAGTTTTTAGGTCAAAAATTCTTACCTCAATGAGTTTCCCTTGAATTCTCTCTTCAAAATCGCCCAAAGCTCTCAAATTTGTATTGAAAAGTGAAGAAACCCTCTGAAAATCGCGAAGGAGGAAATATAATATTCTGACCCAGGTATTCCCGAATCTGTGGTCCAGAAACCGCACCTGCGTGACCGCTTCTGCGGTCCCAATGGCCGCACCTGTGGTTTTCACTTAAGACGCCTAAACCACATCTGTGATGCCTAGCCCATGTCTGCGCCACCACAAGTGCGGTTCACCAACCGTTGCTGTGGTTTCTGCCAAACTCCACTTGATTCCGCTTCTGCGACCAATCTTTTGCATATGCGGCGTCGCACCTGCGGTCCCCAATCTGCAGTTGCGGAAATACCAGAAGCAGCAAAAATCTGGAGTTTCATCAAAATTCCAACTCTCCATCCACCACCCGAGATCACCCCGAGGCCCTCGGGACCTCAACCAAAAACACAAACATATCCCGTAACCTTATTCAAACTTGTACAAGTCTTCAAAACACCTCAAAGAACATCAAAACCACCAAAACACATCGAATTCAAGCCTAAGGTTCTAAAATCTTCCGCATTTCGCTTTTGATCAAAAAGTATACCAATCCATGTCTGAATGACCTAAAATTTTGCACACACATCCCAAATGACATCATGAAGCTACTGCAACTTCCAGAATTTCATTTCGACCCCTATATCAAAATCTCACCTATCAACTGGAAAACGCCAAAAACTTAATTTCGCCAATTCAAGCCTAAATCTACTCCGGACCTCCAAAACACATTCCGATCAAACTCCTAAGTCCCAATCTTCCAAAGCTATCCTAACTATCAACACTCACATCTGAGCCCTCTAACCCATAAGTCAAAATCCGATTGACTTTTCAAACTTAAGCTTTCCTAAAAGAGACTAAGTATCTTAAAACTTCTCAAAACCTTTCCGAACCCGATCCAACCAACCCGATCATATATAGAACCAATAAACAAGGAAAATAGAAGCAAAAATGGGGAAAACAGAGCGGTAACTCATGAGACGACCGGCTGGGTCGTCACATCGGGCTATAATGGAATGAAGAGTGCATTAAAGATTTAAAAGAATTGAAGGCATACTTGTCATCTCCCAGCTAATCGCCAAGGCAGAACCCGACGAACGCCTCCTTATATATTTGGCCGTATCGGAGGTGACAGTAAGCGCAGTGTTGGTCCGCAAAGATAAAGGTACGCAATATCCGATCTCTTATCGATGTTGAAACGAGGTACCCTCAACTCGAAAAATTGACCTTGGTGTTAGTTATAGCTTCGCGAAAGCTTAGGCCATATTTTCAATACCACCCTATATCGGCGGTAACAACCTTCCCCTATAAGGTATCTTGCATAAACTTGAGCTATCTGGGAGATTGGCCAAATGGGACATAGAGCTAAGCGAACATGATATAACACATCAGCCGCGAACAATAATAAAATCACATGTACTCGCCGACTTTGTTGCTGATTTCAGTGCCAATATATTGACTAAGGTTGAACAAGAAACTTCTCGCACCTCACCCAGTCAACCCAACCTATGGGTCTTATATACTGACGGCGTATCCAACACGTCAGGATTTGGATTGGGACTCGTACTCGAGGTCCCAATGGGCGAAGTCATTTGCCAGTCCAAACAATGTCCCGTTATGAGTAACAATGAGGCCGAGTATGAGGGTGTAATTGTAGGATTAAAGCTAGCTCTCAAATACGGAGCATAGCGAGTCATCCTTAGATGCGACTCGCAGCTCGTCGTCAACCAAGTCACATGGACTTTCCAAATCAAAGAGCAAAGGCTACAAAGGTACCGGGAAAAATTCATAAAATGCTACCAGAATTTGACGAATATCGACTCAACCAGATACCTCGAGCACAAAACATCGAAGCAGATGGCCTCGCCAAATTAGCAGCGACCACCAGAAACATCACGAAGGAAAATGTGGTCACCTTCCTCCATTCTTCTTTCAGCTTCTCCTTTTCTTCATTGGCAGCAACCAACTCTTCTAACAAGTTGGTGACTATACTTTTGCTCTTTGTACCCCAGAGGTCTATACAATTACAATACTTCAAGGTCCCCTTATCATAAAAGTCCTCCTTAGTCCCCTTCTTAGGTCCTCTTAATGGAACCCTAAAATGCTCGAACACCCTAGTCAGCAAAAATCCATATGGCATCGTAAGAGTACCCTTGATAAACTTCTTTTTTCATATACTTGATCATCAGTGAGGTCAGGTTAATTATCCTATTTTGATCCAGCATTTCCCTCATTGCCAGGTATAAGTAAGTTGCCTTATGCCTCCTCTCATATCGAGGCAGCAAATGCTTGTTCACAAACTCAAACATGAGCTTGTCAACTGGTAACATCTCCCCCTTTCCTACTTTCCTTCCAGCCTGTTGCTCCATTTTCTGAGTGTAATTGGAGGTCAAGTATATGTCATCCTCCTTTTTCACCCAAATTGTTCCACTCACACCGCACATAGGTATTAAAACCCTCTGCAGGCACATTCAAAATTTCTCCTAGCATTGTAGCATCAAGAAAAGGGTCCACTCCCCTAACGTCAGACTCACTCTGATATCCTAAAAAAATTTAAATTTTTTGTAAAAATAAAGCATTGCTTCACCATACATAACTGAGGGTGGGCACAAAAATAGGTGTGTCCAACCCTTTTTCTCAATCTTCTCCACTGGATCACTTATGCCAAACATGTTTAGTGATTGGGTCCATTACTCAGCCATTCAACATTTTCAACCTAACAAACTAATACTCTCTCCCTATAATAGAAATTCTCCAATGAGTTTTCTTCCTATGCTTGGAACTGGTTCCTTTCTCCGTAGACTGAGACACCCAACCTTCACTTTTTTGGAAGACCTCTTCTCCTTAGGTGTGGCTGAAGAGGATTCATCCTTCTACTTTCATTTCTGCTTCTTCTTCTTCTTCTTCTTCTTCTTCTTCTTCTTCTTCTTCCTCCTCCTCCTCCTCCCCATCATCAACCTCACTCACAAGTTCTCATCTATCAGCCTGAACCCCTATCTCTCATTTTTCTTTTTCTTGCTTTCTTCCAAAGCCTTTGTACGAGCAGCCTTGCTCTTCCCTATAGTGTTTGGAGTTATACCCCTAAGAATAACATACTCTTGAGGCAAAAATGCTTTCTTTGCCACTTCTTTCACATTACCAAATATTTTACTTCCTCATCCATTTTCTTTTCTCTCAGCCTAGGAATCAATTCTAGGAATAATGATTTTTATTTTGGAACCTGATACCTTTTAATTTTATGAGTTAAAGAGAGTTGTTATCTTAGGATATGAACAATTGAGTAGGATCCTAGTTTTAGTGATGTGACAGTTTAATAGTCAGGCACAACTATCAGATAGAATGGAGGTACATACTTGGGGTTTCATACAAGCAAGTTCTTTGATTGATTTCCTCAATGTGGCCAAAAGAAACTTTTTCTGATTTAAGATTTCATCATCAAATTAAACGCTTAAGCCATTGAGACAGTGCCATGCGTGCATACCTGTTACAGTATAAGACTGAGTTAGACATCTATCACACTTAGACTCACTAATTACTTTACTAAAATATAGCCAATCATAGAGGAAAATTAAGAATATCCTATTTCATTTTGATTAAACCAAGATCAAACCAGTTTCTTTCAAAGTAATACTTGCTTAAAGCCTTAGTAAATATACATATGCAGTCTACTCCTCTGTCTTGCAAAATTTCATAGAGATGTGATCCTTTTCAACATTGTCTCTCAAAAAGTGATGTCTCACATCAATATGTGTTGGTTATCTTGTGATGAACTGGGTTCTTTGCCATGTACATTGTGCTTGTATTATCACAGAATATAGGAACCCTTTCTATAATTACTCCATAATCTTCTAGTTGTTGTTTGATCCATAATAACTGAGCACAACACGAGGCAACAACTACATACTCAGTTTCTACAGTGGATAAAACTACAAAGTTTTGTTTTTATAAAGACCATGAGATCAAACATGAGCTAAGAAAGTGAGCCATCTATAATGTGCTCTTCCTGTTTACCAAATACCTAGCATAATCAACATCTGCACACCGAATTAGATCAAATGAATATCAAGATGGGTACCAAAGAACCAGGTCTTGAGTACCTTTGAGATATCTCAAGATCCTTTGAACAACCTTCAAGTATGACTCCTTAAGACTGGACTGAAATCTTTCAAATAACCCCACACTATATATAATATCTTGTTTAATTCCCGTTTGGTAGAGCAAAGATCCAATTATACCCCTATGTTTATTTTTTCTCGATAGGGAGACCAGGTTCATCCATACAAACCAGGTTGTAGCTACTATGGGAGTATAGATTGTGTTTGCATTGCCCATTTCAACCCTCATGAGAAACTCCTTGATATACTTCTATTGATGTATCATTGTGCTTTTTTGCCTTTTTCTTAGCTTGAAGTTCTAAGAAGAAATTTAATTCTCCCTCATACTCATTTCACACTTTCCATTAATTTTGCAAAGTCATTGCATGAAGATTCATTTGTCGCTCTAAAGATAATATTATCAGCATATATTTGAAAAATCAGTAGGTTCTTTCTACTCTTCAATAAAAATAGAGTGTTCTTAATTTTTCCCCAAGAGAACATGTTCTCTAGGAGAAATTTTGACAACCTTTCATACCATCCTCTTGCACTTGCTTAAAACCATACAATGCCTTGTCCAATTTATAGACATGATCTGGAAACTTGTGGTCTTAAATCCTGAAGGTTGACACACGAACACTTCTTCCTTAAAATACCCATTCAAATTGCACTTTTTATATCCATTTGATATTGCTTGAAACCCATGCAGCATACAAAAGCAATAAACATTTAAATTGCCCCCATTCGTAAGGCTATGTGAAATGTCTCATCATAATCGATACCTTCTTATGGATTGTAACCCTGTACAACCAACCTTGCCGTATTTATGGTAATATTTCCTTGATCATCTAGATTATTCCTGAATATCCACCTTGTTCTAATGATTGTCTTGTCTTCTCGCCTAGGAAGCAGGTGACACACTTTATTTCTTTCAAACTGATTGAGTTCCTCCTGCATCTCTACTATCCAATCTGCATATTCAAGTACTTCTTTGACTCAACCATGGATATGTAGGCTGTGAAAGGGATCATATTTCTAAATTTTGGTCTTGTTACTATTTCAAAGTTTACAGGTATGAGAACATTTGTAAGTGACTAAGAGCTCTGATGCTTCCAAGCTCTCACTTGAGAATTTTGAGACCCATTGTGTTCTTCCTGTTCTGCACTAGGAATAGATTCAATCACTTCTGCATTGATTTCCAAATCTATTCCCCTGCTTATTGTTGCACATCATGCTCAGCTTCCAGGGGATCAGGTTCTTGTGCTCGATCTGCAACATCCCCTGAAAGTTTTGATTAGATCGATCATCATATTATAATACAAAGTGTTCAAGATTAAACCTAGAAATTACCAATCTTAAACATATAAAATAAAAACCCAAAACATATAACCTACCAGTTCTAAACACAGAAGATAAGTGTTAACATCACAATAACCACTACAAAAATAGCAGCAACCCAGAATTTTAACCTTCCCACCCTTCCCCGACAATAAAAGCCATCAGTCTTCTTAAGAAATTCCACAATAACAGAATTATTTTGTTCATCAATAGCTGGATCAAACCATGATCACAACCTTTACTACTTGTGTAACTTTGACTACCTAGAAACCTTCTTCCATGTTTGGTTGGTATCCATATAATTTTTAGTTCAACAACAACTCCACAATAGCATAAAGGTAACTCTTCCATTACGGGCACATCCAACAACAAGAAAGGCAACAATGGTGTTTTATATGATAGAGAAGAATAATTATACAACCCTTCAAAAATAATGGAGCTGCAATGGAGATACCCAACAAACTATAGACTCAGAAAAAATAAAGAAAAAAAGAAGCAAGATTTTGATAATATCTAAAAGATGATTTCATTGTTCAACAATGGCGAATGAAGAAGGAAGCTTTTAAATAGGGTAAATTACTGTTAGGGCCTCTTTCCTCGGCCTCATCCCCTTGAAAGGTATGTGAATTACTCACTAGTGCCTACTCAGTCTTAAAAATGACACATAGTCTCAGTACAAGTCATAAGCATTTAAAATATAGAGTACGCACAAGTATAAGTGTCCACTTTATAACCCGTGGAGTGGAAAGGTCAGGATGTACATGTGCCTCTTAGGCTATTCTGCCCCTTTTTTAACGTGAGTTGTGTCTTTAATTCTTATGTCTAGGATCCAGGTTTTACCTTGTAATGGAAAAACCTTTCTTGAGGTTTGAAATATTTTATGGTAGTTCTCTTATTTTGATTTTTATGTAAGAATTTTAAATAGTAAAATTTATGTGATATTCCAAAATGCCCCTCTCCGTACCATTAATTTTTTTTTAATATACTCTCACGTTTATGATCCAGCTCTTTTTAAATGTTAATTAATTATCTATAAATACAGTTTCATTTCAGGGAAAAGAAGGCTTTTTCAAGATATTCAAGTCTACGAGAAAACCCCTAAATTTTCTAAACTAACTTTTACATGAAATCCTCGGACACAGAGGCGGATTTTGTATTTTTATAGCGGGTTTAAATAAACCCATAACTTTCGACGTAGAGTATAAATTCATGTATAAAAATTCACCAAAATTAAAAAAAATAGTAAATATGAATCTATAATTTTAAAAATATAACGGGTCAATACTAAAAACTTTTAAAGTTGTATCAATAAACTATAAATCTTGAATCTGCCTCTGTTCGCATATGAGGTTAAGACAATGTGATATCATATGTGTTATGATCGGCTTTGTGCAGGCTCTAACTTCTCAAGGGTGGCTTATAAAGCACACATGGAATTTTTCAATTGCCCAAAGAAGGAATTTTCTGAAAACCACAAAGAAATTCAGAAGAAAAACCACAAAGCAATTCAGAAGAAAGATCTTCTAAACAAAAAAAGGAATCATTTCATTCTCTTCCCGATTCCCATGATTGAAATCAAAGCAACGTAATCTGGTTGGCGTCGTTTGATAATTGATGCCTTTATAAATGAATTGGAGAGAGGAATAAGTTGGAAGTCTATATATGACATCCTGAACCAAAACTCGAATGGAAGCCAATGTTGGAAAGCAAGCCTATTCTGAATTTGATCCATATAGCGAGTGGCAAAAGGAGGAATTTGATGTTCTTACAGTCCATATCCCAGGTATATATGAATAATATGGTTCCATATTCATGTACCATTTTCCCCAACAAAATCATGGAAATATGAATTGTTTTAAAAGAAATTGGGTTCATAAGTTTTTCTAATAAGCAGAGGTCAAGTGACAGTGGTTTAATGACCAGAATACGGGCTTTCACTTTTCAAGGTTCTAAATCTTTTAAGTTTGTAGGTAACATCTTGAAGTTGGCTAATGTTTGTTCTTCTTTTATCTCGATCACTTGAGTGCAAATACTAAACTACAACATCTGCCAAATAGTGTGTGTAACCAACTATTGTGTCAAATTATTTGGCCTTTTTTACTTTCAACGTCGAATACACTTCTTGGTAGAGCTAATTGATTGGCATGTATCACATAGTAAAAACTAGGGGTACAAAGAAAATCGATAAACCGCACCAAACCGGTAATCCGAGTCAAACCGGAAAAAAAAACCCGATCATGGATTGGTTTGACTTGGTTTGGTGTTGGAAAAAATAACCCGACCATAATTGGTTTGGTTTGGTTTTAACTAAAAAAAGTCAAACCGAAACCAAACCAACCCGATATTACATTTATTCAATTTTTACAAATATTTTATACATATAAATATTTATTTTTAATATAATTCATAAATATTTCTTAAACTTTTTCACAGTTTTATCTTTAAACATATTGTTTCAAGTTTGGAATTAACATTCTTGAATGGTCCAATAAATTTTATAGTTCATAAAGGTAGTAATTCAAATAAACTTCACATCAATACTAATGCTAACTAAGAAAATTCAATTCAACACTAGAAATGACAATAGTGTGGATATCTATTTTTTAGTTTTGCATTGTTTATATTGAAAATGCATAACTTAGTTTATCTTTTTCTTTAGTGCTTAGTTGTGTAACTAATATACTTATAGTTGTACTTATTTAAGCATGACTTATATAGTACTTTTAGATTATGTTAATATTTATTATGGCTTATTACTTAGTAATATTTTCTTTATGGATTTTAGTATTTTTGTTATTGAATATTTTAGTAAAATGTTATGACGCATCTCATATTATTATATTATTTTCTTGAAAAATACATTATATAGTTGTATCCTTGTAGGATTAGAGAAGTATGTGGAGCACAAGTTATATATTTGTGCTATGAATACTTATCGGAAAAAAAATAATTCGAAAACCCGAAAAAACCCGAAAAATCCGAAAAATCCGAGAAAATCCAAGATTGAAAAACCCGATTTCGTTGGTTTGGTTTGGTTTGGTTTATAGATTTAAAAATCCGACACTATTGGTTTGGTTTGGTAATTGAAAAATCCGAACCAACACGACCTATGTACACCCCTAATAACAACTATCAAAGTAATCATAAATAGTATATTGCTTCGGTTTATAGGTGTTACAGTATTTAAACGAAAAATAAAACTATATCTAATTTTTATTTGAAGAACCTATCAAAGGCGGATTCAGGATTTAATTAAACTTATGAGTTCAACATTTAAGATTTTTAGCATTGAACAGTTCGATTTTTTAAATTTACAGGTTCATACCTAAAATTTGCTGCATTTTTAATAGATTTTAGCGGTACCGCAAGACTAAATACGCCTATGCAACCTACCAAAAATAGAATAATTAGCTTTTTTTTGTAATCAGCCGACTTATTTGCTTTATCTAATAGGTTATTAGTTTAGGCTCCTGAAGAATCCCACTTTTTTTTTTCACCGCAAATGTATACCAAAATCTACTTAACAAGTAGATTAACAATGCATATTTTATTCATCTCCTAATGTTCTTTTTCTATTTTGTGGTTCCAAGAATTCACCAATAAACAAGGATTGAAAGTGCAAATTAGCAATTTGGGAGTCGTCAAGATTTCTGGAGATCGTCAAGTCGGTAATTCAAGAATTAGATTTCATAAGGAATTCCCAATACCAAAAGACTGTAATACAGATGAAATCCAAGCAAAATTAGCTAAAGGTTCTCTCAAAATTTCATTTCCAAAGAAATTTACAGCCCCTCCACCATTAGTTGTTAATCCTAAACCAGATGAAGAAACAAAACCAACTCTAAACGAAAATAACTCGACTACATCCACGAAAGTAGAGGACAAAACAACAAACATCTCAAGATTGAAGAAGATCAAGAATGCAGCTACGAGCGTTGCAGCTATGCTGGCTGTGATTTCTGTCATTACTTACTATCTGTATAGCTCTACAAATAGTTGAAGGCTAGTCTTAGTTATTTATGCAAGAAATAAGTTGGGATCTTTGTGGTCGTTTATAGTTATACTCTTGTGTAGATCGTCCAAACATTTAGGAATTTGTATTATATGAATTATGTGTTATCGTTTAGGACTTTAAAGCAAATCCTATCATGTAAACTCTCATCAATTCAGTGACCTGAGCAATTCGAATGTAAGCAGAGAAGAGGGAAAAGAGGTGAGTGTGAGATAGAACCTAAATCTGTATTGAATGAAATGAGCTCTTAGCTCAAATGAACAAGATACAAGGACTAAATGTAACTAACTTGACTAACTACACTGCCAGCTGCAATTAAACTAACTCTACCTGACAGCTGTATAATTAAGTAAACTAACAGACTTCTAACCTATGTGGTAATCATGGTTAGTGATGCTGGGAAAGCAAGGCACAAATAATTTGCACGACAAGGTAGCAGCGGAATAATACTCAAGTCTAACGTTTCCAATCTATTTAAACCAAGAGAAAGACAAATAAATTCAAGCACAAACATATACGGACAATAAGTATATAAACCAACACGAATATGGCAAGGTAAAATAATCAAACACACGAGACACCAAGATTTACGTGGAAAACCTTTTCAATATGAAGAGTAAAAACCATGGGACCAAAGGCCCTCAAAGCTCCACTAAATCCATCAACAAGTGTTATAAAAGTTCTTTAAATTGGCCACAAAGCAAGTGCCAAACCCAAAACAACAATAGAAACTGTACCAAAATAATTGAAGAAAGAAGAGAAATCATTCCAAACACAAGCTACTATTTACGCCTTCAAAACTGAAGCTACAGGCCTCCAAATCCAATTTCCATCGTTGAAATTCAAGAACTAACAACAACAATAACATATCCAGTATTATCCCACACTGTAGAGTTTCGGAAGGGTAGTGTGTACGCAGACCTTTACACCTACCTTGTGAGGATAGAGAGGTTGATTCCAATAGATCCTCGGCTCAAGAAAGCATAAATACCACATTAATGAAAATATATACAAGAAGGGACAGTATCAAAAAGCTATATAAAAGCAGAATAAAAACAACAAGATATTAAGGTGATCAACAATGAAAGAAAACAACGGGTAGTCATAAAAACCTACTACCAATAGAAAGCGAGACTGCGTGTCAATACTACTGTTATGAACACTTTAGATTACCTACTCTAATACCCTAATCCTCGATCTCCACACCTTACTATCAAGGGTCATGCCCTCGGTCAGCTGAAGTTGTGCCTTGTCTTGCCTAATCATCTCTCCCTACATCTTCTTTGGCTTACCTCTACCTCTCTATTGGCCCTCTGCTATCAACCTTTCACACCTCCTCACTGAGGCATCTGTGCTCCTCCTCCTCCTCACATGAACAAACCACCTAAGTCGCGCTTCCTGCATCTTGTCCTCAATAGGAGCCACACCCACCTTGTCGTGAATAACCTCATTTCTGATCCTATCTGACCTGGTGTGCCTGCACATCCATCTCAACATCCTTTACCTTCGTCTTCTGGACTTGAGCGATCTTGGTTGGCCAACACTCAGCCTCATACAACATTGTTGGTCCAACCACCACTCTGTAGAACTTACCCTTAAATTTCGGTCGCACTTTCTTGTCATACGAAACACCTGAAACGAGTCTCTATTTCATCCATCCCGTCCCAATACGATCTGTGACATTCATCAATCTCCCCATCCCCTGAATAATAAGCACAAGGTACTTAAAACTTCCTGCGCAATTAAATCTAAAATAAGCAACGGGTACACCTCATCCTTTTTTGTTTACTCCATCATACATGTCCTTATTCAACCTAACATAAGCAACGGGTACACCTCTACCCTTCAAACATCTCCACAAAATCTGCATTGGAACTTTATCGTACGCCTTTTCTAAGTTACTGAACACCATCATATTATGCTGGAGTTCCAGCATACTATTCCGGAACTCCAGTATAATATACTGGAGTTCCAGCAAATATATTGGTCCAGTATAATATACTGCAGTTTGGAGCACCAGTGCTAAATTTCATTGCTTTTGAAATTGAGCTATTTTTGAGCGACCGGTTGTAAATCTGGCTATTTTTAAATTTGTCCCGGACAAGTGAACCATACAATTGATTAACTCCTTTACATATTACATTAAAAAGAATGTTTATGCATTTTGTGATATATTTGTTGTCCATTCCAATTGGTTTTTCGCATTACAACCAACGCTTCCTTGGATCTAGTTGGTTTGTGAGACGTCGATTGGGCTGGTTACCCCTACTCATCCTTCTACTTCAAGTCTGCACATCTTTCTCCGCTCAAGTTGTCTCATGGTCTTCAAAAGAAATAGAACATTGTTGCCAAGTCCAGTGTAAAAATAAAGCACATGTCGTTAGCCTCTCTAGTAATAGAACTCACTACAGTTACTTATAGACATTGGGATTCCATTTCCAAAACCCCAAGTTCTATACACAAACAACTAATTGAGTGCTCTTCACCTTACTTTTGACAAAACTAGAGATGAGTGAATGAAAGTTGTTCCAATTGTATTATGATGATGGTATCCTCTTTATACAATAAATTAGGAATTGAATCCCTGGATTATAGGTAAAGTAAAGGAAAGATATTAAATTACAGAGATACATTCCTAATACTAGCATATTACAATCAATAAAATTAAATTAGATCTTTACAGAATGAATAAAATCAAATTTGAAATCAAGTGGAGGATATAATTCAGATATGAAATTAAGCTGTTGAAATTGTTCCTTTATGCCCCTTCTAGTTAGGGGAGTTGTCAACGACTCCTAACTTGATTAGATTGGGTTGAAATGATGCAATAGGTAGTGGCTTAATGAGTATATCAGCTCCTTGATTAGCAAAATGAGCATGAAGAATGTTGATGATATGTTGCTGAACTTGATCAAGAAAAAATGAAAGTCAATTGAAATGTACCTCATCCGTCTATGGAATACCATATTTTGGCAGCGATATGTGATGTTGATATTGTTGCAGTAAACCTTTGGAGTAGTAGAAAGAGGAACACAAAGTTCAGACTACAAATTCAGTAACTACTTCAACAACTGCTCTATATTCAGCTTTGGTAGATGAACGAGCAACCGCGCGTTGTTTCTTAGAGGATCAACTAACAGGACTTAGACCAAGATAAATGGCATAAGAAGAGGTTCATGATTAATTAGTAAGGTCATATGCCCTATCAATGTTAGGATAGATGTGGAGTGCATGATCAGATTGCTTCTGGCAGAACAAACCATGCGTTATTGTTTATTTCAGATAGCATAGAACGTGCTTAATAATAATCCAATAAATTGAAATTGGACGATGCATGAATTGAGAAAGCTTATTCAGAACATAGCTTATGTTAGGGCGTGTGGAAGCCAAATAATGCAATTTTCCAATAGTAGAGAGAATTATTGCTTTGCATCAGTGAGCAGAACCATCATCCAAGTTAAGTTGCATGGAGGTAGATAGCACCAAGTGGACACCTTTGCTTTCTTCCACTAAAAATTCTTTGAGAACATCTTAGATGTGTTGAGACTGAGCAAAGATCAAACCATATGCCTTTGGAAGGACTTCAACACCTATGAAATAATGTAGTAGCCCAAGATCCTTGAGAAAAAAGCGTTTACATAAGGCATTCTTGACATTGTGGATGGCTTCACATTATTTCCTATCACTACAATATCATTAACATGAACAAGAAGATATAGTTGTATAACCATTGAGTGAAAGATAAACAAGGAAATATTTGAGTAAGATTTTCTTAAAACCAAGCGAGACAAGAAAGTCCTTGAGTTCATTGTACCATGATGTGGGGCTTGTTTAAACCCATAAATGGCCTTTTGAAGGGGACATATATGATTTGGATAGTCTAAATATTCAAAACCTTTTGGTTGTTTGATATAAACATTCTTCAAGTTGAGCTTGAAGGAAATTCATTTTTGACATCTAGGTTACGAAGGGGCCATTAAAAGCAAGTGGCAAGAGAGAGCACAATGTACGATATTGTGGGCTTGACTACAACAGTGTATGTTGAATGAAGTCAACACCACTATGTTGTCTAAATCCCTTTGCAACTAATGATGCTTTGTAAATAGAACCATCAGACTTCCGTTTTATACAAAAGATCCATTACTTGTCTACAATGTTGTGTTTATTATTACGAGGCATGAGCTCCCATGTTTTGTTTTTGAACAAAGCGTCAAACTTCTACTAAATCCCTAATTTCTACTATGAAAAAGCATAGATTAAAGGTTAAAATCAATGGGCGTTTATGCAAAATATATGGAAACAAGTTAAAATCTACAAATCTATGAAGTTGGGATGAGCCGAGCTCAAACTTGAAAATGGTGAAAAAATAACTTAATTCCCGACTTTGAGACCTTTTAATTACTGGGTGTCACGCCTTCTTCGCGTTTGCGAAGGGCCTGGACGCATTCGCGAAGAAAAGCGGCCCTAGTCGCCTTCGCGTTCGCGAGAAATGCTATGCGTTCGTGATGGCTTGTCCCCCAGCCTTCATGCTCGCAAGACTGAGCTCGCATTCGTGTAGAGCAACAGACCAACTCCCTAGGTCCATCCCTAAGACAATGCGTTCTCGAAAGGAGTGTCGCGTTCGTGAAGGGTAAACTCCCTACTACTTCGCGTTCACGATCAGCTCTTCGCGTTCGCGATGAGTAATTTCCTCCCCAGCCTAGATTCCCCTTCGCGATCGCGAGAGAGGCTTCGCGATTGCGAAGCACGTTGCAGATACTTGAAACTTAGTTAAAGTTGCAATCTCTAAGTCCAAAAATAACTCATAGCCTATCCGAAACTCACCCGAGCCCTTGCTCGCGCGATCAAAACACCAAAATAACACCTAGAACCAATGAATCGGACATCAAAATGCATGATTTTTTCAAAAAAACTCAAGAACTTTCAAATTCACAACCGAGCGTCCGAATCATATAAAATCAACTCCATCTTGCACCACATTTTGCAGACAAATCTTAAATAGTAAAATAAACCTATACCAAGTTCCGGAACTAAAATCTGAACCCGATAGCTATAAAATCAACCTACGGTCAAACTTCGGAATTCCTTAAACTTTCAAATTACTAATTTTCCATAAATCACGTCAAAACAAGTTAGGGACTTCTGAATTCAATTCCAGACACACGCCCAAGTTTGTGGGTCGGTCAAAATACCAATCCTAGTCCGTTTACACAAAATATTGATCAGAGTCAACTCAAATTATTTTTAAGACTAAAATTCATATTTTCTTTAGTTTTCACATTAAAAAATCCCGGAATAATACACGGACTGTGCACGCAAATGGAGAAACACTAAACGAAGCTAATCGAGATCTCGGAATATGAAAATAAAAGCTATAACTTAAAATGACCTATCGGGTCATCACAATATCATCTTGTCATGCAAATAAGTGTAGCTAATTTAAAATGACCTATCGGACTGCTACCTTTTGCTTCAAATAATTTATTATGGCTAAAAGATTACTGTTGTTCTAGTAACTTTTATCATGTGGCAAAAAACTATGATTATCTATGAAATTTTATTGTAACAATAAATTTGTAGCTATTCAGGTAATTATTGCTACGATTGTTAGCAATTATTTAAAACATGAGGAATTAGCTTTGCCAATTTGATTTTCATGGCTAAGAAATTTTATAAATAGCTATGGAATTTAAATTTTTGTGGCTATTGTTAGGTACTAGCCACGATTTTTAAAATCAATAGCTAAAATTTTGTAGCTATATATGCATAATGTTGTATCTTATGTCTAAGTTTTGTTTTTTCCTCATTCAATGGCTATATTCGTCTCACTACTTTTACCTAATTTATTAAACACCCAACGGACTAGCTAGCATATGAAGCAAACATGGAATTTCTCATTGCCCTACACAATGGACTTCACCATGTGCTCTCAAAAGGTAGTTAACCAGAAACAACTTGAAACAAAAACCTCTATGACCAAAAAGGAATCATTCTCTTCCCATAAGAGAGCTCTTAATTAGTTGATATTCTCCTATATATAGAGAAACATCTTGCAGCTCTTAATCTGAAAGAATTCACTTAAAATTCAAGAGAGAGAGAGTAATATTCCCATTGATTATTTAATGGAAGCCAAAGTAGGAGCATCTGAAGACCGTTTTGAACCATCGTACGAGTGGCTACGTGAACAAAGACATGACGTTCTCTTAGTTCATCTCCCAGCTGGTAAGGAATGCTCCCTCCAATCATTTTTACATATCGATCATGTTTGCCTTCTACAAGCTCCTTAAATATATAAATTAACAGAATAATTTGATTAAATTATTCTTTGATATTACTCTTTCACCACATTAATCTCTCTCTACATTTATTAGAGTAAGAACACAAGGTGAAAAATAATTAGTTCTATCTTGATTTTCTAAAATAACAAATATTATGGATTAATTACTTTTAGTAACCATGACTAAAAAGGATGGAAGGAGTAATATAATTCTCACATTCTACATACGATCGAATAAAAACATTATATAGAAGGTAATCCAGGTTTCAACAAAGAAATACAACGTACAGCAAAAACATTTATCAACATTCAATAATCTCAATGTAAAATGGCGTACATAAGTCATTCACTAAAGTACACATTTCTCTTATTAATGTCTTCACTTATGAATTACTACTCCATACATCCCAATTTATGTGTCATCCTTCAAATTTTGAGAGTCAATTTTTTTTTAATTTTGACCATAAATTTGTACATAAAGTTTTTTTTTATTTTTAAAAATAAAATTTATATATTTAAAAATTATATAAAAAGTACTATAAGTCACAATAATTAATAATTTTAAATATTTAAAAGACATAAAAATACTACAATTAAAGCATAATTTATTTAGTTTGACGCTCGAAATCTGAACGGTACCACATAAATTGGGATAGAGAGAGTACAATATTTGATAATCCACCCTACTCATTGTTTGATTCACTTCTCGATTTATACTTATAAACTATGTTTGCTTTTTTTCTTTTGTACAAAATGTAAAGCTGAAATATCCATGACACTTTAATCAGCCTAAAAAGTTGAATAATGATATTTCAGCTATCAACTATACAACTGCAGCTAATTACATATCCAATAATTTTTATAAAAGTTTTTTCTCAGATGGTCTATAAAGTGTCTAATTGGCACATATATGGTTTAGATGAAGGGTCTGATAGGAACAACTCTATGTTTAAGTGCCCAAGTGACAAAAAAAGCCAAGTTTAAGGGTCCAGTTATGTATTTGGCCTTTATTATTCTTTTCTTTGCATGGAAGAATTCAAGGATAAAGAAGGGTTGAAGGTACAAATCAGCAGTTTTGGAGGCTTGAAGGTTTCTGGAGATCGACGAGTCAATAAAAAAAGATTGAGATTTTTCAGGGAATTTCCAGTATGGAAGGATTATGAAACTGACGAAATCCAGGCAGAGTTTGAGAAAGGTTTTCTTAAGATATTATTGCCAAAGAAAATTACTAAACCACCCCCAGCTGATGAAGAAAAAGGATCAACTAAAGCATCAAAGGATTTAAGATTGAACAAGTTCACAAAGGTGGTTTTGGGTGTTGCAGCTGCGGTTGTTGTGGCTGCTGGCCTCACTGGTTTTGCTTACTATACTTTTACGTTTACAGTAATTGAAGATTGAGTAAAAGCAATTCTGTAACTTCTCAAATATGTATGTATGTATTGTTATTATTTTACATCCCTTTCACCTTGTATATATTGTGATAAACGCTATCAAATCCATGTTCAAGGTCCACTAAACCTATCAATGTCAGAATAACTTGCAGGAAGGGCAACCAATACCACAAGGTGTGAGAAAGAATCGGATGTTGGGAATACACACAAAGAAGCGAAGTTGAGAGAGAGTATTTTGAAGTCTGTCAAATTGCATAAGAAAAGCTACAGTAGAGGCCTTTTAAATAGGATTACGACCAAGTGACTTAAGCTAAAATAAGCAACTAATAAATAAAGTGGATAAAATGCTCCAACTATTTCTACCATTATCATCCAACTAAATGATTATGCTAATTAACTGAACAAGTACTAACTTTACAGATGCTAAAAACTAGGAGCTAAATAAGCTGTCACTTTAAAGCATTAATCAACACACCCCTTGCTTCAAAGCTTGTCACTCCCATTTGTGATTTGAAATACTCATACTTGCCAACGGGAAGTGCTTTGGTTAGAATATCAGCAATTTCTTCATTTGTGCCGCAATGCTTCAGCATAATACTTCCAGTTGCTACTAGATTTCAGATGAAATGGTACCGAATGTCGATATGCTTTGTTGTGTTGTGAAATGTCGAATTCCTTGTCATCACAATAGTTTCTTTATTGTCAGAGAAAATTTCAGTTGTTGTAGCTTGCTCTTGAAATAGATCAGCAAGTAACCTCTTTAGCCAAATCGCTTGACAAGTTGATGCAGTAGCAGCAACATATTCTGCTTCAGATGATGACAAAGTCGCAATTTGTTGCTTCATTGAGCTCCAAGATTAACACATGAACCAAGAGAGAATGCATATCCAGAGGTACTTTTTCTATCATCCTGACAACCTGCCCAATCTCGATCTTGAAACCAAACAATTTAAAATCTGACACATTAGAGTACCAAATTCCAAAATTAATAGTTACGACAACATATCGTAAAATCTGCTTTACTGCCCCAAAATGATGCTTTGTTGGGTTATGCATGAACCTGGAAATCCCACTAACAGAAAATGCCATGTCAGGTCATGTGTGCGATAAATAATTTAGACCACCAACTATGTTTCTAAAGCATCAAGCATCCGTCAAACTTGTACTATCATCCGATATGAGCTTCTCATTCACATTCATAGGTGTAGAAACTACCTTACAACCCAACATATTGAATCTCTTAAGAAGATCAGTTGCATACTTTCTTTGCAAGACAAAAAATGCCATCTAAACTTTGTTTAATCTCAAGACCAAAAAAATAGTGCAACAACCCCAAGTCTGTCATTTTAAACTTTTTCATCATGAAAGACTTAAATTCAGCAATAAGTGATTCACAAGAGCCCATATAAATCATATCATCTACATAAAGTCACACCACCAAGAAATCAGTTTTACCTCACTTTTTTACATAAAGAGTTGGCTCATTTTTGCTTCTTTCAAATCCATTCTCCTGGAAATAAGAGTCGATATTGCTATACCATGCTCGCGCGCTTGCTTTAGGCCATATAAAGCTTTCTTCAACCTGCACACTTTACTTTTATGTCCGGTTACAATAAAACCTTCAGGTTGAGCAACATAAACTTCTTCTTCTAATTCTCTATTTAAGAAGGTAGACTTGACATCAAATTGGTAAACTGGCCAAGAGAGTTGAGCAACAAGAGCTAAGAGAGTTCTCACAGTTTCAAAGCACGCTACGGGAGAGAATGTTTCATCAAAATCAACTCCTTGCTGCTGAGCATATCCTTTTGCAACTAGCCGAGCTTTGTGCTTCTGAATAGTTCCATCAACATGGTACTTCGTGCGATACACCCATTTCAAGCCAATAAGATTCTTTCCCTCTGGTAAGTTGACCAACTCCCACATATTATTCTTTTCAACAACATTCATCTCTTTCACCATTACTTGTTGCCACTCTTCTTTTTCAGTTGCTTCTCTATAGTGTATAGGATCTGAAACAATAAAAGCAAATTGACAAGTATAAATGTCATTAAAATATATGGGATTTGGTTTTTTGTCCCTGCTTGATCTTCTTGGAGGAACTGAATCTGCTGGAATTGGCTCTTCTGAAGACTCTCCAAGTGTTTCAGATGTTATTGGTGCTGAAGGTTCAGCTACAAGTGTTTCAAGTGCATTTTCAAGAAATACAAAATTTGTAGGTGTTGTAGTATTGCTAACACTCCAAGCCCAAATTTCTGATTCGTTGAACCTAACATCCCTGCTTATAATAACTTCGCAACTCATCGGGTTATACAACTTATATGCTTTGGATTGAGGACTATAACCCACAAAATGCATTTTTCCAATTTCACATCAAGTTCGCGACGAAATGGAGAAGTATCCAAAGCGTAAGCTAAACAACCAAATTTTTTTAGATGGCTTACCCATGGCTTCCTGCCCCTTCCAATCTTTATATGGGGTTTGATTCATGACTGCCTTCATCGGTGAGATATTGAGAAGATACACTGCTGTTGCTACTGCTACTGCTTCTGCCCAAAACTTCTTTGGAAGTTTTGTTGCTTTCATTATGCTTCGGGCCATTTCCACCACCGTTCAATTTTTCCTCACGGCCACTCCATTTTTCTATGGTGTGTGTGGTGCATCCAATTCCCTGTAAATACTATTTTTCTCACAAAACTCGTCAAATTCTTTAGATAAAAATTCACCACCTCTATCTGAATGAAGAGCCTTTATAGAACACCCACCCATTTTGCTTCTCTACAAACGCCTTGAATTTCCTGAAATTCTCAAAAGTTTCAGATTTGAATTTCAAGAAATAAATCTACCTCATTCGACTATAATCATCAGTGAACAACAAAAAATATCAACTTTTACCTAAGGATTCAATACTCATTGGACCACAAACATCAGCATGCACCAATTCAAGACAATTGGAAGCCCTCTAAGCCTTGTTTATAGGAAATGTGTTTCTACCTTGCTTACCACAGACACACCCTTCATCAAGACCATCAATTTTAGGCAACCCAACAAGCATATTTTTTTGGCTCAACAATTTTAGCCCTTTAACATTCAAATGGACATACTGTAAATGCCATAAAATTAGCGCCACTAATTTTAGCAATTAAAGCGCAATTTTTCACACCAGATATATCTAAAGGAAACAGTTTATTTTGTGTCATAGAAATGTTCATAATATTTTGCCTTGAGTTCTTATCATAAACAGTGCAATAATCATCATCAAACAGAAGAGAGTAACCACCACTCATCAATTGGCCAACACTTAATAGATTATGGGCTAAATTAGGAACATATTTCATATCATATAGAAGCTTTACATTACCATGTGTGGTTTTGATGGAAATTGTATCTTTCCCTTTAACCTTCATCGCCTTGTTGTCTCCAAGTTGGACTTCACCTTTTTGGGAATCATCAAGTTCTTTAAACAGTGACCTCATTCCAGACAAATGGTTTGAGGCACCACTATCCATGAACTACAATTCATTAAGGCCATGATTGATAGGAGATTGGGTCATGAATAACTTACTCCCTCTTCAACTTCCTCTATTAAATTTACTTACTTTTGCTCTGTGAAATTTGCTTGATTTTCTTCATCCCTCTACTTGGTCCAACAATTAGCTTCTATGTGGCCCAACTTCTTGCAATATCGACATTGAATGTTAGTTTTTCTTTGACGTTAATCTCCAAATTGACCTCTTCCTCTATCTTTGCCACGACCTAAACCACGATAGCCATCTTTTCCTCTGCCTTGGCCACCAGAAAATTCTGATTTTACCTTGTAAAGAGGCTTCCCCTTCACCTGAAAAGCTTTCTCGTCCACCTTTTCATAGGACCTACAGATCCAAATTTCATGGGCTAACAATGAACTCATTAGTTCATCAAAACTGTAAGTAGATAGGTCCTTAGATTCTTCTATTGCATCAATGCATGGTCAAAGTTTTTTTGTTAAACTTCTAAACACTTTACTTATAACAGTTTCATTGTTAACACTTTTACCATATGTTTTCATATGATTAACAATTCCAGAAACTCTAGACATAAATTCCTGCACAGACTCTTTGTCTTTCATGGATAAAGTTCCAAATTCACGATAAAGTGTTTGTAATTTCACAGTAATTACCTTCTTGTCGCCCAAATATTCTTGCTTTAGAGTCTCCCATGCTTGATTGGAGGTTGTTTCTACTACAATTCGGGGGAAAATTTCATCATCCAGTGCTGATTTGATGAAAAATAGTTCCCTTGCATCTTTCTTGCGGGTCTCCCGTAGCTGCTGGTCGGGTTGAGCCGGTGTCGGATTTGGCTCAACATACCCGTTCTCCACCAAATCCCATAGCTCCTGGGACTTGAATATTGTCTTCATTTTAAGACTCCAAAAATGATATTTTTTCCCTTTAAATGTTGGAATCAGGGGCTGAGATGAAGAATTTGTATCGTTGCTTGCCATAGCTTTCTCTAAATTTTTTGCTCCTTACTTTTTTTCTCTTAGGCTTCACCTCAAACTTTGTTACGACCTATGCAAGTTGAAGTCAAAAATGGAAGCAATTGAGCTTCGCCTAAAGAGAAGGGAAAGAGAACTGCTTTTGAACAGCTGGCTCGAACACTCAACTGAGTGATGAAACTGATCTGGACGAGATAGAGAAGAAAAGAGAGAATTTTTTATTTCAATTTTTTGAATGAATCCTTACAAAGGGAATTTACAGCCTATATAAGCGAAGGGGGAAAGTTAGTTATAACTAACTTTTGGATCCCCACAGTTGAACATTTCCGCGCGTGCAAGTCATGTGACTAACAACTAACTAACAATCAAATTGTAACTAACTAATACTAACAGCTGATGATTAACGACTACCTTATTACAATGAATTGAGCTAAAATTGGAAAGAGTTTCTATTAGGCTCGTAACAATACTCTCCCCTTCAATGAATCCTTGTCCTCATGGATTGAATTGAGGGAAACGATGCTTAAGATCGTAATACTCCTCCCAGGTGCTATCCTCTGGGGCTGCATTGAACCATTTCACTAAGACCTGTGAGATAGCTTTCCCATTCTTCTGAATCATCCTTCGATCTAGTATGGTTTCAGGTTCCAACAGTATATGATCCTCCTCTGATGGGACCACAGGTAGGGTAATTGAGGTTCGGTGGTGTCGTACCTTCTTCTTCAATTGGGAGATATGGAATGTAGGGTGGATCTTGGAGCCAGCAGGGAGGTCCAAGGTGTAGGCTACAGGTCCTACTCTAGCAATGATTTGGAAAGGACAAAAATATTTGGAGGAGATATTTTGGAAGCCATGTTGTTTCAGAGATAGCTGCCTGTAAGGTTGGAGTTTCACATAAACCCAATCTCCCACGCTATATGACCTGTCAGTTCTGTGTTTGTCAGCTTGAATCTTCATCCTATAGCCTTCTCCAATTGAAACTTCAACATTCGTAGAGTAGCTTCTCTAGCCTGAATACTTCTGTCAATTACATCCAGTTGAGACTCAAAACTCATGTAGGGAAGCAATGGATGGGGCTTTTGGCCATAGACTGCATCATATGGAGTCATGTTTATGCTGGAGTGATATGTTGTATTGTACCACCATTCCGCCAACGGCAACCATTGGGGCCAAGATTTTGGTTTTTCAAAGGTCATGCATCTAAGGTAACATTCTAAGCACATGTTCACCACCTCAGTTTGACCATCCGTTTGAGATGATAGGCAATGGAAGTTAGTAGGGATAACTTCTACAATCGAAATAACTCCTTCCAAAATTTACTTGTAAATACAACATCTCTGTCGGATACTATGGACTTAGGCATTCCATGTAATTTGAACACCTGATCCATGAATAACTGGGCTACATCTAGGGCAGTATAAGGGTGTTTGAGAGCCATAAAGTGAGAAGCCTTGCTCAATCTATCAACCACCACCAAGATCACCTCTTTGCCATCAGCTTTTGGAAGGCCTTCAATAAAATCCATTGATATGTCTTCCCATACCCTGTCAGGTATAGGAAGGGGCTGAAGAAGGCCAGGATATGCAACATTGTCACTTTTGTATTTTTGACACACATCATAGGCTTTAATATAGGCATAAACATCCTGCTTCATCTTCTTCCAGTAAAAATCTTGTTTGAGTCTTTGCAAAGTTGCTGTGATACCAGAATGGCCTCCAATGGAACTGTCATGATAAAAGGAAATGAGCTGGTGTCTGACTGCAACATCTGCTCCCACCATCTTGTTTTTCCTGCTTAGAACTCTATTATGAAACCTATAATAAGTTTTTCTAGCCTGTCCTCCTTGAATGGACTGAATGATATGCTGCAGTTTAGAATCTTGCCTCCATGATGCTTTAACTTTGTCCATGAGGTCTGAAGTTACACCTGAGATGCTATAAAATTGAATTGATTCTTCTTTCCTGGATAAGGCATCAGCCACAATATTCTCCTTGCCCTTTTTATAAGCTATGGTATAATCATAGCCAAGTAACTTGACTAATCACTTCTGTTGGCTAGGAGTGGTAATTCTTTGCTCCAACAAGTATTTGAGACTGTGATGGTCTGTTTTGATAATGAAATGTCTTCCAAGCAGGTATGATCTCCACTTTTGCACAACAGAAACTAGTGCCAAAAGTTCCCTTTCATATACAGACAATGTTTTGTTCTTGTCTGATAGGCCTTTACTAAAAAAAGCAATTGGTCTGCTGCCTTGTGTCAACACAGCTCCAATTCCTCCCCTTGCAGCATCAGTTTCCACAGTGAATTCTTTTGAGAAATCTGGCAGAGCTAAAACAGGAGCTAAAGTAATAGCTATCTTCAAATCCTGAAATGCAGTGGTTGCTGCAGGATTCCACTGAAAATTTCCCTTTTTGAGAAGATCGGTGAGAGGTCTAGCAATGATTCCATACCCTTTTATGAATCTCCTATAGTAGCCTGTCAACCCGAGGAATCCTCTAAGCCCCTTGATAGACTTAGGTAATGACCAATCCAACATTCCCTGAACCTTGTGCTAATCCATGGCCACACCATGTTCATAAATGATATGACCTAGATAGTCAATTTGTGTGACCCCAAAAGCACATTTACTTTGATTAACATACAATGTATAGGTTCTAAGCACCTTTAATGTTTCCTCAAAATGTAGTCAATGGTCCTCCCAGTTCTGACTATATATCAAGATATCATCAAAAAAGACTAAGATGAATTTTTTGAGAAAATCATGGAAGATTTGGTTCATTAGGCTCTGGAAAGTAGAAGGGGCATTTGTTAATCCAAAGGGCATCATCAAAAATTCATAGTGACCATGATGAGTTCTAAAGGCAGTTTTGGGAATATCTGGTTCAAACATTTTGATTTGATGGTACCCTGACCTCAAATCCAACTTAGAAAAGTACTTGGCACCATGTAATTCATCCAGTAATTCTTCAATCACAAGATAGGAAACTTATCCTTGACTGCACAACTATTTAATTCTCTGTAATCCACACATAAACGCCATGACGCATCCTTCTTTTTTACCATCACAATAGGAAAAGAGTAGGGGCTGATACTGGGCCTGATGATCCCAGAAACTAGCATTTCATTTACCATCTTTTCAATTTCATTCTTCTGAATATTAGGGTACCTGTAGGGTCTGATGTTAATAGGAGAAACTCCTTCCTTCAAAGTGATCCTATGGTCATGTGATCTAGAGGGAGGAAGTTGAGTTGGTTCCTCAAATAGATCGCTATACTTCTGCAGCATGACCTGCAACTCCCCTTCCTTGCTTGGTTCTTTTGGTGATCCTTCAACTGCAAAGAGGCTGATTTCCACTTCTTGCTGTCAATTCTCCAAGAGTAATCCCACATATATCATACATAACTCTACAGGTTTAGCTAGCAGTTTGTCCATGCTATCCTGTGGTACCATCTTAGTCACATGGGGTTGGATCCCTCTCAATGATACTTTATGCCCCATGATGCTGAATTCCATTCGTAGCTTCTTGAAATTCCACATAATGTCACATAGTCTGATTAGCCACTGTATTCCCAAAACCATACTACAACCCCCTATGGGTAGCACCAGCATATCAGAATCAAATGAAACACCTTGTATTTTCCAGACTAACTTCTTACAAATGTAATTGCTTTGTACCCTTTTCCTATCAGCAACAGATACATCAAAGGGAGAAATAGAGGTCAAGACACACCCCAATTTCTTGGCAGTATTAAGATCCAAAAAATTATGGGTGCTACCAGTATCAATCATAACCTGTACAACCTTCCCTTTAACAGATATAGTTACCCTCATAGTCCCGAAGTCATGTAATCCATTCATGGCATGGACTGATACATGAGGAAAAATGGACCCCTCAGCATCAGTTTCTAGTCCTTGGCCTATCATGGTTAGTAGTTCTGCTGGGTCTAGCATTACTTCTTCTTCTAACTCCACCTCTTCTATTCCTTCCTCAACCTCCATAGAGAACAGCTGTCTCCTATTCTTGCATACATGCCCAAAACTAAACTTTTCATCGCAATTATAACACAATCCTTTAGTCCTTCTTTTCTCCATTTCAGCAGGAGTCAGTCTCCTTGCATTTCTGTAGGTAGGTTTTAGGGATGGGGTGGGAATATTAGATGTTTTATTGGAAGGTTGGCTGAATTTGGGAGGGGCGTAAGGTTGAGAGAACTGAGAGTTATAAAGAGGTTTCTGGCTATTTTTGAGTGAGTGGGATGAGGGTGTCATGAAACTTGTTTTTGAACTACCAAGGTTTGTTCTTGAATTTTAGCTAGACTGATTGCCTTAGCTAGGGTTCTAGGTTCTAACATCTTAACTGACAACCCAATTTCTGGTTTCAATCCCCTAATAAAGCAACTAACAATATATTCCTCTGATAATTCTACCCTAGTGAGAAGTTCATCAAACAAATCAACATAGTCTTGCACAAGATTTACCTGCCTTAAGTCCTTTAGATCTCCCATAGGATCATTGAATAGTTCAGAGCCAAATCTGGCGTATAAGAAGGCCACATACTCACCCCAATGCGGCCACTCTCTAGCTTCTCTGTGCTTCATGTAAGATTGGTGCCACTGTAGTGCCCTTCCCTCCAGTTTGCATGAAACTGCTTGCACCTTAGAATCTCCAGGGGTTTCTTCATATGCAAAGATCTGTTCACACTTGTACAACCAATCCTTTAACCCTATCCCATTGAAAACAGGAAATTCAGTGTGGTACTCACGATTAAGATATTGATGACCTCTAAGATAATGGCCCGCTACAGCTGGCCTTTCATTCTCCACAGGTTCCTCAAGGTTTTGAACCCCAGTCGCAGCTAAGTTTCCCACGATCAGCTTCTTAATTTCATCCATGGCCTGAGCTACTCGATTATCCATAGATTTCTGCAATTCCGCGACAGAATATGTAACTGCTTCGAATGAACCCTTGAGGCTATCAACTTCCTTCCTCAATTCATGCATTCTCTTGTTATGATCACCCATTATCACAGATCCAAGGAGCGATCGCTCTGATACCAATGTTACGACCTCTGCAAGTTGAACTCAAAAATGGAAGCAATTGAGCTTCGCCTAAAGAGCAGGGAAAGAGAACTGCTCTTGAACAGCTGGCTCGAACACTCAACTGAGTGATGAAACTGATCTGGACGAGATAGAGAAGAAGAGAGAGAATTTTTTATTTCAATTTTCTGAATGAATCCATACAAAGGGAATTTACAGCCTGTATAAGCGAAGGGGGAAAGTTAGTTATAACTAACTTTTGGATCCCCACAGTTGAACATTTCCGCGCGTGCAAACAACTAACTAACAATCAAATTGTAACTAACTAATACTAACAACTAATGATTAACGACTACCTTATTACAATGAAGTGAGCTAAAATTGGAAAGAGTTTCTATTAGGCTCGTAACAAACTTTTTATTTGATTATGGCTGCCTCTCAATGAACCTGGATCCGATGCCAAAAACATTGTTGGGAATTAAATACCAAAGAAGCAAAGTTGAGAGAGAGTATATTGAAGTCTGTCAAATTGCATCAGAAAAGCTACAGTAGAGGCCTTTTAAATAGGCTTACAACCAACTCACTTAAGCTAAAAATAAGCAACTAATAAACAAAGTGGATAAAGTGCTCCCACTACTTCTACCATTATCATCCAACTAAATGATCATGCTAATTAACTGAACAAGTACTAACTTTACATATGCTAAAAACTAGGAACGAAATAAGCTTTTACTTTGAAGCATTAATCAACATCAGAAGGTTGTAAAAGCAAGGATTACAAGCATATAAGCCAATATCACTTTATTTGCTTCACATCGCAACAACTATATCAACTCGTTTACGAAATTGAAGGTTAAATATCCTGTTGTAATAATTTAGCAATAGGAAACATAAAAAGCCAAAATACTCTATCTAGAAGTGCCAAATACTAGAATGAAGAGAATTTAAAATGCAGTAACACAGTAAACAAGAGATGATTTCCCTGCGCGTTGTAAACTTCTGGTCCACTACTAAAAATCCCTCTTTTACCAATGTGGATTACTATTAGAAATATTCTTTAGAAGCTGAAAATAGTAAAATTATTTTACTGTTTTAGCCTAGTCTTTAGGAGTGAACTAGTCTTTAAGAGTTAGTTATTTTCAGCAGATTTTGTGCTGATTTTTAGGTCTTTTAAGTTAATATTTCTCTTATAAATTGTAGTCCAAAATGCAGTAAAATTATATAGAATTTTCAGCTTCAGTTCCTTTTACATCTATTCCAGTATACTCTTTTTATTTCCTGTCATCTTCCTCGGTTATTTCCGTTAATTTCTTTTATCAAGAACCAATAATTGGTATCAAGAGCCATTTTATTAAGGGACCTAAGTAAATCTTTTCTTGAGTGAGATGGAGACTGAAATGAGTTTTTCTCAATTGGCTCCTCCAGTCTTTGATGGTGAAAATTACCAATTGTGGCCAGTGAGAATGGAGACTTACTTGGAGGCTTTAGATCTTTGGGAGGCCGTGGAAGAGGATTATGATGTTTTTCTGCTGCCTAACAATCCCACGGTGGCCCAGATCGAGAGTCACACGGAAAAGGAAAAAAGAAAAATCAAAGGCAAAAACAACTTTATTTGCTGGTATGTCTGCAACAATTTTCTTTTGAGTTATGGCTCTCAAATCAGCAAAAGAAATCTGGGATTATCTGAAGGGAGAATATATAGGAGATGAAAGAATTCGAGGCATGAAGGTACTGAACTTAATAAGGGAATTCGAATTGTAGAAAATGAAAGAATCTGAGACCGTCAAAGAATACTCAAATCGGTTGCTTGACATTGTTAACAAGGTAAGGTTGCTTGGCACTAAATTTAAATATTCAAGAATTGTTGAAAAAATTCTTGTTACGGTGCCTGAAAAATATGAAGTATCCATAACTAACTTAGAAAATACAAAGGATCTATCCAAGATTACCTTGGCAGAATTGTTAAATACATTACAGGCACAAGAGCAAAGGAGGCTTTTGAGGCAAGTTGGTATGGTTGAAGGAGCCTTGGCAGTCAACCACAGAACTCAAAGCAAGGGTAATAATGCAAAGAAAAATTACCCACCTTGTCAGCACTGTGGCAAAAAAGGTCATCCACCGTTCAAATATTGGAAGAGTCCAGATGTAAAGTGCAAAATTTGCAACCAACTTGGTCATGAAGCTATAATTTACAAAGGCAAATATCAAAAGCATAAAGTAGATGCCCAAGTCGCCAATAAAGAAGAAGAATATCACTTGTTTGTGGCAACTATTCTTTCAATAAAAAATCTGATTTTTGGTTGAGTGATAGTGGTTGTACAAATCACATGACATATGATAGAAATATTTTCAAAGAGTTCACGTCTACGGAAAATAAGAAAGTCAGAATTGGGAATGGTGATTATATTCTTGCTAAAGGAAAAGGAACTGTTGCAATCCCAACAAAGTCAGGTATTAAGAAAATTTCATATGTTCTTTATGTTCCTGATATTGATCAAAATTTATTAAGTGTTGGACAACTAACGGAAAAAGGATTTAAAGTATCCTTTGAAGATAAATATTATTTTATTTATGATGCAATTAGACTTGAAACTGTAAGGGTTAAAATAAGAGGTAAAAACTTCTCATTTGATCCAACCGAAGATGAAAAATGGAGCCCGAAGAATCTACAAAGTGCAGATAATCCTCCAAAAGAGGACATATGTGAAAATGAGATAAAGAAGTTGTTAATATTTCAGAAAAATAAAATTTGGAAGAAAGTTGACAAGCCTCAAGGCAAAATGCAAATGTGGAAGAAAGTTGATAAGCCTCAAGGCAAAATGCAAATGTGGAAGAAAGTTGACAAGCCTCAAGGCAAAATGCAAATGTGGAAGAAAGTTGACAAGCCTCAAGTCAAAATGAAGTCAAAAAAAGAGCCAACTTATTTCATTGACAATCATGAGATGCAGCAAAATAGAAAATTGAACTCAGTTTGCTGCAAGTCCAAAGATCAGTTGGCAAATTTAAGTACAAAGTCGCTTCCAGTTAAAGGTTTACAAGATACAAATTCAGAATTTGCCGCTTCTAAAGCAAGAAGGAGTGTTAGAAATATGCTTTAGAAGCTGAAAATAGTAAAATTATTTTACTGTTTCAACTTAAGAGTTATTTACTGCAGTAATTTAGTTTGAATTTGAAATAATTTTGAACTAGTCTTTAGGAGTGAACTAGTCTCTGGGAGTTAGTTATTTTTAGCAGATTTTGTGCTGATTTTTAGGTCTTTTAAGTTAGTATTTCTCTTATAAATTGTAGTCCAAAATGCAGTAAAATTATATAGAATTTTCAGCTTCAGTTCCTTTTACATCTATTCTAGTATACTCATTTTATTTTCCTGTCATCTTCCCCGGTTATTTCCCTTAATTTCTTTTATCAAGAACCAACAATTACCAAGGGACGTCCCCTTGTTGCAAGGCTTAAACAATTGGTGATCGTCGGTACATGCTCTATTGATAAATCGCTCCTAGGTAAAAGCAACAAAAAGATTCTCTCGATGACTAACAATGGACCGCCATCCTTTAGATATCTGGTACAACTTGCTCAGAAGATTTTATATACCGACGGATCTCTCTGTGTATATTATTAAACAATATAATACTAATAATATGTATATCGGGAGATCTCCGTCGGTCAAGTAGACGTATTAAAAATAATCATTTAATATTACCGATGGGCACTCTCGGAAAATTTAAATATTTCATTCAACTTTTCTATATATCGAGAGACGTTCTTCAGTACGAAAAATAAAATATAGAATAATAGTTTGAAGTTACCGACGGATTGTAACAGTAAAATTCAAATCTGGCTGAAAATAGATTGATCTTTCCGAGAAAATTTGTAGGTAAGTCCCTCGGTGTCTAGTATATTTTTTATGGGAAATACCTATTTTTAACTGCATATCACCTATCAAATAGAAGATTCTATAGTTTCCCAATATATACACCAATCCAACCACAAAATACACTAATTCAACAACACTAGAACTTCAAATTAATCTAAACTTCAAATTATCAAATCAAACATAAACAAAATACAATCGAACTTCAAAAGCATTCAAAACCAGCATGCAATATTTAAAATTCAACATCCAACTAAAACACATTAAATGAATCTAACCAAACTTCAAATTAAAACAAGCATCTAACATTCAAATCCAACATCCAACTAAAATGTGTCATTGGTACCTAAAACTCTTCCTCTTTCTCTCCATCACCACGCACGCAGTGGCGGATATACAACTATATATAGGGTTCAATTGAACGCTTAACTTTCTATATGAAGCATAAATTTATGTATAAAATTCAATAAAATTATAATAAATACTCCTGTCGACGCCCAATTTTTCCTCACGGAATCGGGTTCACAACATTTAGGAAGACAACTCTTATCCCATTTGCGAATTGGGTTTTTGGAGTTTGGAGAGTTGCCACCTAATGATTATAGTACATTAGAACACTTTTAGAAGAACTAAAGATGCAGACCAGAGTTTTGGGTAAGGGCTTGAAATTATCTCGAGGGGAAGGTGTTAGGCACCCTTCAAGATCCACTAGTATGGTTCCCGGCCATGCTACAATTGTGACTTTAAGTGCAAATGCGAATAAACTAACAAGTATAACAGGAAGTACAAAAAGGTTAACAGAAGTGCTGAAATTCAGAAAGGGAGCAGTTTAGTTGTAAAAGAAATGTGCAAGTAGAGGGAAAAAGTCAAGCAATTAGTGCAAGTAGAGGGAAAAAGTCAAGCAATTAGTGCAAGCAAACCAAAAATCGTGTGAGAAACAGAAGTTGAAAGTGCAATAGATTTTAAAGTTCTAAAAAAAATTGTTAAACTAATAAAAGGAGAGGGGAGTCCTAAGTTTATACATTACATAGATCATTCACACAACACTGGTACCCAATTGTACACATAGTGTTATCATATAATCATCATCTCCATGTCTACCCTTCCCACCCCGTTAAGGTATTAAAGCACGGAACATTATCGTTTACTTATCGCATGCTACTACCCGTCCCAATCCTATCAGTCCCAGGATATTAGGATTTCTAATCCTAAAAGGAAAGAAAGGGATGGAGGCCTTTGTGGAGTTTAAAGGATAAAATTCTAGCTCGACATTCAAAATAAGTATCAAATAAAGGGAAGAATAAACAAGCAAATAAGGCTCAAATAAACCCTAGAAATCAAATAATCATATAGTTTAGCATGCCTTGACAAATACTGATTTGGTCTTGGATTAAAATTAAGCAGTGAGCGGACTGGTTCAACACATATATTTGGACAGAAAGTCTGCATTAGGAAACTCTACAGTTGTCAGAGATTAAGGCACTAAATTAGTCGCGAGTTGATTTAAGAAAGTACTGATTTTAGAAGATGATTATGCAGAAGAATCTTGAAGAAAAAGGGTATGCTACAGACGTTTAGAAACTAGTTCAAAAGGGAAAACAAACTGCCTAATTGTAGTTAAACACAAAAAAAAAAAGTTTTGAAAATTCTAGAAGGGACAGAGTTATCTAAAGAAAAGAGTAAGTTGCGGAACTGATTTAAAACGGCGAGTTCAAAAGATAGGAATTGAGTTAGAAAACACGTTTAGGCAGAATATTAGAAAGAAGGAGTTTCAGAAAAGATATGCCAGTTAAAGAAATAGATTTTAGGGAAAAATATACACTGATTTGAAACAAGTTTTATTAGAGACTATGTTTTGGAAAACATGTGCTGACTTAGGCGTATAAGAAACGGCTAATCAATTGCTACTGCTGTTAAACAGGCTAAGCGAGTTTGATTCAAAAGAAGCTCCTATGGACATGATATCTACAAGTTATTGATTACCGCACTTGTTAAGACTCTTGTGGATGGATGCTTGTTTATTAAACCTAAAGTTTGCCTAATGTCATGCGTATGCACATCCTATAGGCATGACACCTATAAATTTGCAAAAAATTAAACTCCTATAGGCAGGATTTCTATATGCATAATTGCAGAAAGTGAGTGTTAAGTCCTATAGACATGCTTTCTATGTGATTAAAATGGTCCTATAGGAAGGGTCTCTAGATGGTTAAATAATAAAGTCCTAAGATCATGATTTCTACCCTTTTGATGCAAGAAAGTAAAGACCCCTCCCACATCGCTTTACTATGCTCCCTGAGTTTATACAAATTATTACAGAATGTAGAAAAAATACATCAGAGGCTAACAGCTAGATTCGAGCAGCCTAATTCAACCTTAATCTCTAATAATATGCGATTGAGCCACTTCCGGGATCCAGATTTCCAAAGCTTTTCTTTACCCAGGGTGTTTCAAAGTTCCAAGGAATATCAGGGATTCCCGGCATTGCTTACACCCAAGATACCATTAGAATAGAAACAGTGCAGTGTGGAAGAGCCATCTCTCAGGCATCCAAGTTCAGGGGAGCTCAGGAGATCCCAAAGCATGGCTTGCAAGAGAGGGGCAGAACTTAATAGCTAAGAGTAAGTGCAAAGTGAAAGGGGGATTGGGGAGCCATGACAGGTTATGGTCATACCTAGCCACAAAGTAGGCTGGCACACCCCTGTTCACCTGCTTGGTCAAACACATTAAAAGCAGACCCTTGAAGGTCAGACCAGGGTCTGGACAGTGATTAGGACACTGCCAGATCCAAGTCTAAAGCTCAAAAACACATAAAGGGGGAAAGGGAATGGGAACTGATTGAGTTTGGGATTCAAAGAATCCAATCCAGAATCATGGACAACAATATTAAAGTATTGTCATGCCCTGAACCATAACCCACATATAAAGGGGTATGAGGGTTTGGGATTCATAAAGTATCAAATTCATTACATGCAACTGACAGGATGCATATATAATTTCAATACTGAATTACAAAGGAAAGAGGGAACATGTTACAATATGCTAGAAACAAATGTCAACTAAAAGAATTGGACAAAAGTGGGAAGAAGTACACATTGTGGTGGAGACATGTAAACTAACTGAGACATACCAGTAGAGAAGCAAAAGAGCGCAGGAGAAAGTAGAGTAAACAAAGTCCACAGCAGCACAAGTAAAAGAGAGAGAGAGTTTTAAAGTGAGAGTGACTTGTGAACTCAGATTGCGTTCTATGTTCATGTGTGTTCAAAGAGAAGGGAGGAGAGTATTTATAGTTTGAAATCAGGCAGGGAACAAGGTAAGAAAATAAACATGTATCAATTAGAATCAATCAGTAGCGGAAAATCCCTTTAGTTGAGGAATTCAAATTTGAACGGTAAAGGGCAAGAGTTATTTAAGGAAGGAGATCAAGTAAGCATATTGAGCTTAGCATACAAATAAGGGGTAAATACATAGGGGTTTTAATTAAGGAAAGAAAATTTTGAAATAAACGGTCAAGTAAATAAGGCAAGGACAAAGTAAATCAATTGGTACGTAGTAAATCAGGGCATAGGGGTTTCAAAATTGGCCCTGAACCAAGTCAGAAATAGGGGAATCGAAAGGTTAAAGAAAGTTTTCAAATAAAACAAGGAAAGAATCAACCATGCTTACACAAGGAAGTCTGAAATTAGTCCCGAATCTATGGTTATTTTAGAGGGACCTTCAACGTGTATAAAGAGCGCACAAACATTAGGCATGCGAGGTTAAACCAATTTAGAGATGAGAAACAGACAAAAAACATAGCAGATAACCTTAGAAGAAACATTCATAAACCTCAAAAGAAACCAAGATTCCTGACATGCAAGTTCTAGAATGTCACAAAAGGTCACAGAGATATGCAGACATGCACAAATAGAAACAAGAGGAAACCACGAGCGTTAAGACAAAGGTAGGCAAGAACATGATCAGCGGAACTTTAGAAACAAAATTAAAGCATGAGCCTGAACACATATAGCAAAAATTAAGTCAACAACCTAGGCTAGCATGTGAACACAGAATGTAAAAAAATCTCTGTAGAAATCTGGTAAGAAACAAGAGAATAGCCTCGAACATAATAGAAAATAAAACAACGAGCATAAACACACATAAGGAAGTGTAAAAGAATCAGAAAATATTTTAGGATCCATTTTCATAAAACCCTAAAATTGATTTGAACAGTTTTGAAAGAGGAAATTTGAGGAAAAACTCTAAAATGCTACCAACAACATAGATCTAGCACAGATCTAAAAGAATAAATGAAACGAAACCTCGAATAGGCTAGGGCTTCTGAGAACCCTAAAGGACGAGAAAGTCTTGGAAGTCACGAGAACGGATCTGAGTTGATAAGGTCGAATCCAGTCTCAAGAGGCCAAGATACACCGGAGCAAGGTCGAAAATGGCCAAAGAATCTCGAATCGACCAAGGTCTGGATGAAGACCCTTGAGGTCTAGCCTCGAATCTTCAGTGAGCAGGCATGTGGGAGCAGTAGGTGGTGAGTAGAGGTCGTCCATGGTTAGATTAGCCATGGATTCCGGTGATTTGAGGTCGAAAATGGGGTAGGCGGCTATTAGGGTTTCACGTGGGTGAGAGCATTTGAGAGAGACGAGGGATTAGAGGTGGCAGTCTTTGAGAGAATGGGGAGGGTATGTGGGTCGTTTAGAATTAAAAATGGTAAGGGGGAGCCTGGGCCGTTGATCAAAATGATCAACGGCTCAGATTAAAAAGGACACGGGGCGGTTCGGGTGATTGGGTGTTGGGTCGGGTGGATTAGGAAATTGGGTTAGGGAATTGGGTTCAATTTGGGGCTGAGATTGGGGCCTAATTCCGGTTAAAATTGAAATGTAAAAAGGGCTAACTTTTAAATAGCCGCTTTTCCCTTGTTTAATTTATAAAAAATAGCAAAATAATTTCTGCAGTAAATCAAACGTGCTAAAATGATTAATAATACATAATTATCAAATTAAAAATACTAGAGTCAATTTTATAAATATAATTACAATTAAATCTTAAAAGGGGCTAATATTGCAATTATGTGCAATTTAATTTTTTAAAAAAATACTAAATAAATTTTTAAAAAATATGCAAAAATCATGTTAGCCATATTTTGGTGTAAATATGAGAATAAAAAATAGGTTGTCCACCAAAATGATAACTTTGGGAATAATTATTGGATTTTATGGTCTAAAAATAGGCAATAAATTGGTTTAAAAATTATTAAAAATTTGGTAAAGTACCAAAACTCTTGTGTGTGCTCATATATGTTATTTTGAAAGTATTTTGGGTATAAAAAATACTTAGGAAAAAATTGGGTATCAACAGCTGCCCCTCTTTACCCGGGAAGGATGAAAGAGTTGTCGGGTAAAGATATGATGGCCAATATTGACCGAAAGCGGTGATTTGAAAAGAATTTTACCGAGCTCTGGTTTCTGAGCTGCCTACATATCTCTGGTTTTACAAGAATCAGGCCGTATGTAGTTCAGGAACCATTGACGGAACATGCCGATGGAGATTCGGAAGGACGGACACGATGTTTGGGGGGAGGCAAGAGGTATTTTGAAGCTGATCGGCTGCGAGAACCGGAGCAGGATCGCTCCTGTTGAGACGGCCGTTGCTAGCTGATGTACCTGCAAGTGAGCAATATAGGTGTATATCATGCATAAACTTAAACATGATGCAAGTTCCCATTGGACCATGAATGCTGTCTTCGGACGGTTAGGATGACGTCCTCAGACCATGATGTCCTGGGCCATGAAACGCAAAATTAAAGGATTCGCAGGCTATGAGATGACGTTCTCGGGCCATGATGATGGTGCCTCTGAACCTTTGAATAATGATGTGCAGGATATAAAGTGGGGTCTTCGGGCCATGGCATGGTGTTCTCGGGCTATGAGGATGATGCCTCCGAATGATGACGCCTTTGGACAGTTTGGCGATATTTTAGCCCATAAGATGCAAGATTTGGCGGTATTTCAGCCGATGCAAAAGTGTAAATGGCGATATTTCAGCTGACAGAAATTTAAATAAACAGGCGATGTTCCAGCCGATGGAGAATTTAAATAATAGTTTGGCGATATTTCAGCCGATGCAAAAAAATGTAAATGGCGATATTTCAATCGATAGAGAATTTAAATAGTTTGGCGATGTTTCGGCCGATGCAAAAAAATATAAATGGCGATATTTCAGCCGATAGAGAATTTAAATAGTTTGGCGATGTTTCAGCCGATGCCAAAAAATTTAAATGGCGATATTTCAGCCGATGCAAAAAAATGTAAATGGCGATATTTCAACCGATAGAGAATTTAAATAGTTTGGTGAGGTTTCAGCCGAGGCAAAAAAATGTAAATGGCGATATTTCGGCCGATTGCAAGACGTAAGTAAAAGGTGGCGATATTTCAGCCATGCAAGAAAAATAAAGTGGCGATATTTCAGCCATGCAGGAAAGATAAGGTGGCAATATTTCAGCCATGCAAGTGGAGGTAGAGCTTAACCTCGGAAGGCAGAAAGGTAGCCTTATGCAGATAATGCCGGATGGAGACAACGCTTGGTCTCGGAAGGCAGAAAGGTAGCCTTATGCAATGCAGGAAATGCAAATGGAGACAACGCCTAGTCTCGAAAGGCAGAAAGGTAGCCTTATGCAATGCAGGAAATGCAAATGGAGACAACGCTTAGTCTCGGAAGGCAGAAAGGTAGCCTTCTGCAATGCAGAAAATGTAGATGGAGACAACACTTAGTCTCGAAAGGCAGAAAGGTAGCCTTATGCAATGCAGGAAATGCATATGGAGACAATGCTTAGTCTCAGAAGGCAGAAAGGTAGCCTTATGCAATGTAGGAAATACAGATGGAGACAACGTTTAGTCTCAGAAGGCAGAAAAGTAGCCTTATGCAATGTAGGAAATGCAGATGGAGACAACGCTTAGTCTCGAAAGGCAGAAAAGTAGCCTTATGCAATAAGATAAAAGCGAATAGTAAGAAAAAAAATTCTTAGTTGATAGCTGATCGTGATATTGCGGCTGCTGGGGCCATTGCGTGCGAATAGCAAATGCGAATAGGCACGACGGTTCAATGCAATTGCGTAACATGTTTGGTAACTTTGTGACTTGGGTGCCTGCATCTAAAGAAAATCGTTAGTTTTGTAAAGGGGAAAGGTTAGTTCGCTCTTCCGTGGCTTCCGTCGTCGTGCATCATTGGGGTAGCATCGCTAAACATCAGCTATTATAGTTATGCACGATTTAACAAATATAACGTAAGTAGAAAATAGTTTTGTTTAAATGAATCAATGACTGTGACGTGGTTCAAAGCATTGCAACGCTTTCTTGTTCCAGAATTTTGAGGGTCCTCCTCAAAATTCTTTCCCAGTTTACTGGGCTGGCACTTCTGACGGCTGCGCTGAACGGATGAAAAATCAACTTCAGAATTTTGAGGGTCCTCCTCAAAATTCTGCCCCAGTTTACTTGGCTGACATCCCTGGCGATGAGAGGCTGAAGACTGACTTCGGAATTTTGAGGGCCCTCCTCAAAATTCTGCCCCAGTTCCAATAATAGGGGGGACATGAAATTTTTATTAAATTGTGACCAAACCCATAGGGCTGCCTACGTATCCCCTCTTAAACGGGAATCAGGTCAGGCATAGTTCAAATTATATCATAAAGCAATCATAGGTGATTACACATAATATCGTTTCACTGCATCTGAGTTGATTGGCTTTGGCCAGACTTCTCCGTCCATTTCTGCAATAATAAGGGCTCCTCCAGTTAGAACCCGGTGAACCATGTACGGACCTTGCCGGTTGGGAGAGAATTTCCCCTTGGCTTACTCTTGATGTGGGAATATTTTCTTCAACACCAGCTGCCCCAGTGTGAACTTCCTTGGCTTAACTCTTTTGTTGAAGGCTCTGGACATTATGTTCTGATACAACTGACCGTGGCAAACTGCATTCATTCTTTTCCCATCTATAAGGGCTAACTGCTCGTAGCGACCTTTTGCCCATTCTGAGTTATCCAACTCTGCTTCTTGTATGATCCTTAAGGAGGGAATCTCTACCTCGGTGGGGATGACCGCCTCTGTACCATAGACCAGCATGTAGGGAGTTGCTCCGATCGATGTGCAGACTGTGGTACGGTATCCCAGTAAAGCGAATGATAACTTCTCATGCCATTGTTTGTGACTTTCGACCATCTTCCTTAGTATCTTCTTGATATTCTTGTTGGCTGCCTCCACGGCTCCATTCATCTGAGGCCTATAGGCTGTAGAGTTCTTATGTTTGATCTTGAATGCTTCACACATTGCTTTCATCAAGTTACTGTTGAGATTGGAACCATTATCAGTGATGATTGATTCTGGAATTCAAAATTGGCAAACAATACAGTCACAGATGAAATCTGCCACAACTTTCTTAGTCACTGCTTTATGACGCTGCCTCAACCCATTTAGTAAAATAATCAATTGCCACCAGTATAAATCTATGCCCGTTTGATGCGGCGGACTCGATAGGTCCAATGACATCCATCCCCCACGGCGTGATGAAAGCCGTTTTCTCTGCATCTTCCTCATCCATCCATATCTGATGATATTCAGTGAAATAATCAACAAAAGACTGCAACTCATGCTTGGCGCAGTTGTCGATAAGAATGTGTATGTTTGGCAAGGGGAAGTCATCTTTGGGACTGGCCCGGTTGAGATCACGGTAGTTGACACAGATTCTAACCTTCCTGTCCTTCTTTGGTACAGGCACGATGTTGGCTAACCATGTTGGATACTCTACTACTTTGAGAACCTTAGCTTTGACTTGCTTAGTAACCTCTTCTTTGATTTTCAAACTCATGTCGGGCTTGAATTTCCTGAGCTTTTGCTTTACCGGTGGACAGGCTGGATCTGTTGGCAACTTATGAGCTACAATGGCCTTGCTGAGACCAGTCATATTATCGTACGACCAGGCGAATATGTCCTCATATTCTTTTAAAATTTTTGTATATTCTTCCTTCTCTGATGGCGACAAGTGAACGCTGATACGAGTTTCTTTGACATTTTCCGTATCTCCTAAATTAATGACCTCAGTTTCTTCCAGGTTGGACTTAGGTCTATTTTCAAAATTCTCAATCTCTCGGATGACCTCTTCAGGTATCTCATCTTCTTCTGAGTCTATATCCTTTTGTTGCGTTGTTTCGTTGCAAGTCACAGTCGTTGGTTCATCGTCAAGATAAGTAATAGTAATGCTGTGTAAAATAGAGTAAATGATAGAGAAAGTAATAAGCGAGATATATATGATAAACTGAAATGCTTTGATTAAATCCATAATTGTTTGAAACATCGGAGCTCTTTTCGAAATTGCGGAAAGGAAATCAACTAGTAAAGTAAGATAAAAAAATGAGATGCATGGTGCTTTTGTTTAGCCTTGCTACCCCGAAGCCTTCTGGGCCCTAACGGTCCTAATTGACCAGTTGCTGAGGTGGTCCCCTCTGTTCACAGCTTGTATGGAAGGGCCTCCCTCCCCTTCCTCCTCAAAAAGAGCACAGCAGTCCATATCATCATCCTCCAGGAACAAATTCTTCATGGCCGCCAACGCTTCATCTTCTTCTGACCCATATATAGTATCTGCCGGTTGGAAGGTCTGTTCCAGGCTAGGTATCGGAAACTCCAATGGATAGTAGGGGCCACACCATGGTGGCGACCAATTCTAGAATTCTTCCCAAGTGTAACCATACCCTAAGCCAAAGGTAGTGCCATGCTTCTTCAGTTTGATGGGCTTAGTGATCCCCTGAAGATTTTTACCGAGTCCCTTTCCAGGCTCGTACCCACACCAATTCAGGATACTTTCGATCTTGTTGTCCCACCACTTATCTTTATCTACAGTGTTGACCCTTTTGATGTGGTGGTATGTTTCTCCGCCTATTCTCCTTCTGCCCCCGATCATTGGGATGGTCTGGCGACTATATATGGGGTTACTACTATCTCCATGAACGATCACTTCTTGGTGATTCCATTCAAACTTTACCGCCTGATGCAGGGTCGATGCTACGGCTCCAGCAACGTGGATCTAGGGGCGTCCCAACAGCAAGTTGTAGGATGCCGGGACGTCTATCACTTGGAAGTCGACGTCAAACCATGTTGGTCCCATTTGCAAGCATAGGCTAAGTTCTCCAATAGTAGATCTTTGGGACCCATCGAAGGCTTTGACATTGATAGCCCCGTCTTTGATCTCGTGTAGGCCTTTCCCCAGAGTTCTGAGAGTTACAAGCGGACAGATGTTGAGGCTCGATCCTCCATCGATCAGAACTCTAGTGATGAAATAATCTTCTCATTGCACGGTGATGTGCAGTGCCTTATTGTGGCTCAAACCTTCTGGTGGTAACTTGTCTTTGTGGAAGGTTATTTTATGGCTCTCTAACACTTGCCCCACCATATTCGCCATTTCACCCCCGGTTATATTGCTGGGCACATAGGCTTCGCTCAGTATCTTCATTAAGGCGTTCTTGTGAGTGTCTGAACTCTGTAGAAGAGCCAGGATAGATATCTGTGTTGGTGTTTTGTTCAATTGTTCAGCGACCGAGAACTCCTTAGCATGTATTTTCCTCCAAAGATCGTCGGGTCCTATTTCAATAGGCCGTTCCGGGGCTTGCTTACTGGACTCAGCTAGGTGCTCTGGGGTGTAAACCCTTCCTGTTCTAGTCATTCCTTGTACGGCAATCGTTTATCCTGTCTTGGTCTTTCCTTTACTCCTAGCTTCGGCAGTGTAATCCCATGGTATGGCATTTGAGTGGAATGGTGTTATGTCAGTCATTGCCACTGGAATAGGCACCCTTGGTGGTAACACAGTAACTTCAAAGGGTGTAGGTACCTTTGGAACTCCAAATTCAACCTCGATTGGTCCGGGCGCCTTTGCAGAGGGAGGCGCTTCAAATTCGAGAGGTATAGACGTATTTACTTCGTCGTCCCTGGAGGTCTGATTCTGCACAACAATTGGGTTAAGGGTAACCGTTGGTTTCTTTGGTTCATCCCCTTCCGCATTCAAACCTATCGACCCTTTAGGGTCCCAATCATCCTCGATCTCGATCATATGAATGTATCCACCTTTGTGGTCAGGCAGGGGGGTTATTACGAACATTAGGAGCAGTCTCCTTTGCTACAATGACCTTATTGTTTATCAGGGTCTGAAGCTTGTCTTTCAATGAACGACACTCGTCAAGGGTGTGTCCCTTCATGCCGGAGTGATACGCACAGGTCTTGTTGGGGTTGACCTACTGGGAGGGATTTTATGGAGCTTTGGTTGGGATAGGAGTGACATAACCAGCCGCTTTAAGTCTTTCATATAGCTGGTCAATCGGTTCAGCAATGGTTGTGTATTATCTGGGAGGTTTGCGGTCAAAATTTGGTCTGGGTCTTGGAAAATTTTGACGGGTGGGTGGTGATTGGTAGTGAGAGGGTTGAGCGTTATAAGCTTGGTGAACAGGTGCTGGTTGAGAGTATCTAGATGAGGTGGGTTGATATGTGAGGTGGAGAGGATTGGTAAACGGGAGGTGGATAGGAGGGTGCGGGTGCTTGGTAATTCGGGATGGGCTGATATGTAAGTGGAGGTGATGGGTAGGTGTGGTATTTTGGTGGTGATTTGGCTCCCTATGCGACCATCACGGCACTCACATCTTTCTTCTTGGATACGCCACCAGTTTGTAAAGCCTTATTGGTGGCTTGCAATACTTCAAGATTTGTAACCATACCATTCTTAATGCCCTCTTCGATTCTTTCTCCGAGTTTGATGATATCAGAGAACTTTTGACCCTCGATTAGCATCAACTCTCGTAATATTGGGGATCCTGAGCCCGGACGAAGAATCTATTCATTTGCTCTTCTTTTAGGGCCGGCCTGACCTTTGCAACTTCTGACCTCCAACGAGTGGCATACTCGTGGAATATTTCGGTGGGTTTCTTCTTCAAATTCTATATGTAGAATACATCCGATGCATTCTCTGTATTGAATCGGAATCTATCCATGAAGTCCGATGCCATACCTACCCAACTTGTCCATTTGTTGGGGACCTGGATGATGTACCAGGATAGTGTATCTCCTTTCAGGCTTCTCATGAAGAGCTTCATACGGATCTTCTCATCCCTTCCAACTCCAACCAACTTATCGCAATATGTCCTCAGGTGGACTCTGGGATCTCCTATTCCATCAAACATTTCGAACTTGGGAGGTTTGTACCCCTCCGGAAGTTCAACATCTGGTTGAGTGCATAAGTCTTCATAATTTAACCCCTCGATACCTTTGTTACCTTCCACACCTTGAACTCGGCTGGTCAATTTCTTGAGTTCTGCTGCTAAGTTCCTGATAAGGGAGTCTTTATCATCAGACTCAGGTGCATTTGAGATTGGTTGAGTGTAGTGGGGTATAGTATCCACATAAATAGGAGTGTTGTGGAGATGGTCATTGGTGGTGTTCAGTGGCTCGGGAATGAGTAGTGGAGTGTTATTTGGAGTGTGGCATGCGTTGCAGTGCTGGGTATGAGTGGGTTGTATCTATGGTTGTGGGGTAATTTGTGGAGGTGCGGGATTCTGGGTGTTGACATCAGGAGCAGTGAGGGAAAATGGTAGGTTTACCAAATTCCGAACCTGATCCAGTTCTTCTCAAAATTTCAACAGCTTTTGCTCCAATTGTGTTGCAGTTTCCTTAGCAACCGGGGTACCCTGAGGAATCTCAATCTCCTTTCTGGTGTTTGTATCTCCCATTTTACCTTTGTTCTTGTTCCGGACATGACTCGGAGGAGGAGGAGGTGGGGGGCCCTTGGATCTTGTGGAGTATGATGATGGTGCCAGAATGCACGAACTAACCTTTGGGGGAGGGGAATTAAAAAAATAAAAGAAAAACAAAAAGGTAACGAGTTAGTGTGGGTCATGAGGAAAAATATTGCAGTATTTAAACACATTGTGCGGGAATATAAATCGTGTCATAATTTTGGTGCCTCATTGTACCCGAGGTAGGCCTAGCGACAAATAGTTTTGGAGAACTTATATTGCTAAATGCCTCATTTTATTTATAAAAATAAGACGAATCCAAAACGAATCTAAATAATAGAAAGTAAATGTCACTAGTGGCCATTGGCCTTATTACATCATTAAGGAAAAATAAAGGACTCCTAGCTACTTGGTCCCAGAAGGACCTTCCCCAGATTTGTCATCCTTGTCTCCCTCGAGCAGCTCCACCAACTCGCGTAGTCCTAGCAGTAAGTAGGCTCGGGCCAGATGTCCGCCTGCATTTCCTTCAGCATTTTGGCAGTCTTCAATCCTCTTGATGAACTTTCCTACTAGCTCTACTAGACCCCGCTCCAAATACCCTAGCCGGTTGTTGGCGCTGACAGCCATTTCTTTCCACTCCTCGATCAATTTCTGATGGGCTTCTTGTATTTCCCGATGCTCACTTTCACACTCTCGAATTCTCTTGCGCAGTTGATTATACTTAACCCGTGCTTCAGCGTGCTCGTCAATAATTCTGTAACCTCGAACGAATCCCGGCTGACCCATGCCATTGTCTTCTAACCAACCCGAATAATGCGGAACACAACCGGGGTGGTACCTGTCTGGCTTAATGGATTCTTTCCCCAAAACGATTTTGCAATGCCACAAATACTAAGCTTGGCACCTGTGAGGGCTATCATCGTCCTGGAAATCGGCCCTAAGGTGACTCGTTTTATCGACCCTTGGTATGATTTGTTTTCTTCCAGCTTGCCTCATGGCTCGGAGAGGAACGTAAGGATAAGTCCCTCTCAAACTAATCAGTATGAGAAACGGTATATCTCGGGATCGAACAATGAATTTATCTGTGGGGAACCACTCAAACATCCATTACACCTAGTCTTTTTTCAGATTTTCGAACAATTCTACCCATCCTCCGGCGTCCTCCGGCTGAGCGAACATTTTAGGCATATAATTCATACGCCTTGGCTGATGGAAGGCGATATGATCATCCCTATCTCTGCGTAGGATCTCTTGTCGGTATTCCCCTTTATGGAGGTGTTCCATGAGCCAAAGCTGAAGTAATAAGTTGCAACCCTCAAAATGACTGCCTTGTTGTTGACATTTGTTCAAGGCGCGGTATATCTCGGCGAAGATCATGGGCACTATGGTAAAAGTTTGCCCACCATTCCCTTCCATCAAAGTTTTGGTTACCATGGATAGTCTGGTGTGGATCCTAGCCTTCTTCATAGGCAACACAATCATCCCCAAAAAGCAAAACATGAAGACAAAGACCCTTCTATGGACATGCCCCAATGAGGTGATAGAAAATTCATCTGAATAGGTGCGGTATGACTTGCTATGGTCGTACCTCTCGTATAGATAGTCAAATGGGATGTAGGAGTCTTTCAAACATGTTAAGTCTGGGTTTTTCTTCAGTCCCATCATCTTAAGGAAACCCCTTCCTTTGCGATTTTCTGGCATAAGCAAACCCGGAGTCTCCCAAGGATTTCCAGCTAAACCCCCTATTTCTTCAAGTAAAGGAGTTATTTCAAGATCACCAAAGCGGAACACAGACTTGTCACTATCCCAGAACAATGTTGCAGCCTCTATGATTCTGTTGTTAGGCTGAATCTCTATGAAAGAAGGCAGATTCCCTAAATACTTGCGGACGAGTGTTTGATCACTAGAATGGAGGTCGTTCCACCAGTTCAGCATCCTTGGATGAATTGGTTACCATGCCAAATCTGGGGATCTCGTGCCTTATTTTTTGATAAATAGAGTGTTACGTCCTTACCCCCACCAGACTCGACTATTTAAATCAATAATTAGCATAGCAAGCACTTAAGTTCTCCAAATAAATGCACAGAACATGGAGGCATCCGTTTGGTTTTCAAGGAAACCCGGTGGACTTTGGACAAGGCTATCCTAATGAGTTATTATGTGGACAACATAACTGACTCGGCTAGGTTTGACCATGATGCATGTACAATTTAAATGGAATAAGGTTTCTATTGGGGTATTAGACAGGTCCTTGAGCGGACAACTCAAGAGGGAAAGGCACGGAACCGTCGACTGCACCGCTGATCGACTGGTTTTACCGCAAATATGCCTTTGCCAAATTTAGGGGGTGGTAGTATTGGAAGCGCGCAACTACTCATTATAAGCGTTGCTATAGTATTTGTTTGGCACGAGTGGAATATGATGTTGAAGATGCAGTTTACAAGAATGAAACATATTGACATGTATTTTCACGTTCATACAATAAAGTTTACAATAATTGCTCAAAATTACAACAGCATTGACGGGGAAGCAGTAAATGAAAGTAATTAAAGAAAAGAAACAAAAGAAACAAGTCAGTTTCAAATAAAGGCATTAGGCAAAAGTAATAAAGAAAGCGGTAAAGTCACATATAGCATGCAATGGTAAAAGCCTAAAAAATCCCCAGCAGAGTTGCCCTGCTGTCGACGCCCCCTTTTTTCTCGCGGAATCGGGTTCACGACATTCAGAAAGACAACTCTTATCCCGTTTGGGAATTGGGTTTTTGGAGTTTGGAGAGTCTCCACCTAATGATTATAGTGCATTAGGACACTTTTAGAAGAACCAAAGATGCAGACCAGAGTTTTGGGTAAGGGCTTGAAATTATCTCGAGGGGAAGGTGTTAGGCACCCCTCAAGATCCCCTAGTGTGGTTCCCGGCCATGCTACAATTGTGACTTTAAGTGCAAATGCGAATAAACTAACAAGTATAACAGGAAGCACAAAAAGGTTAAAAAAAGTGCTGAAATTCAAAAAGGGAGCAGTTTAGTTGTAAAAGAAATGTGCAAGTAGAGGGAAGAAGTCAAGCAATTAGTGCAAGCAAACCAAAAATCATGTGAGAAACAGAAGTTGAAAGTGCAGCGGATTTTAAAGTTCTAAAAAAAATTATTAAACTAATAAAAGGAGAGGGGAGTCCTAGGTTTATACATTACATGGATCATTCCCACAACACTAGTACTCAATTGTACACATAGTGTTATCGTGTAATTATCATCTTCATGTCTACCCTTCCTACCCCGTTAAGGTATTAAAGTGCGGAACGGCATCGTTTACTTATCGCATGCTACTACCCGTCCCAATCCTATCAGTCCCGCGATATTAGGATTTCTAATCCTAAAAGGAAAGAAAGGGATGGAGGCCTTTGTGGAGTTTAAAGGATAAAATTCTAGCTCGACATTCAAAACAAGTATCAAATAAAGGGAGGAATAAACAAGCAAATAAGGCTCAAATAAACCCCAGAAATCAAATAATCATATAGTTTAGCATGCCTTGACAAATACTGATTTGGTCTTACATTAAAATTAAGCAGTGAGCGGACTGGTTCAACATATATATTTGGATAGAAAGTCTGCATTAGGCAACTCTACAGTTGTCAGAGATTAAGGCACTAAATTAGTCGCGAGTTGATTTAAGAAAGTACTGATTTTAGAAGATGATTATGCAGAAGAGTCTTGAAGAAAAAGGGTATGCTGCAGACATTTAGAAACTAGTTCAAAAGGGAAAACAAACTGCCTAATTGTAGTTAAACACAAAAAAAAAAGTTTTGAAAATTCCAGAAGGGACAAAGTTATCTAAAGAAAAGAGTGAGTTGCGGAACTGATTTAAAACGACGAGTTCAAAAGACAGGAATTGAGTTGGAAAACACGTTTAGGCAGAATATTAGAAAGAAGGAGTTTCAGAAAAGATATGCCAGTTAAAGAAATAGATTTTAGGGAAAAGTATACACTGATTTGAAACAAGTTTTATTAAAGACTACATTTTGGAAAACATGTGCTGACTTAGGTGTATAAGAAACGGCTAATCAATTGCTACTGCTGTTAAACAGGCTAAGCGAGTTTGATTCAAAAGAAGCTCCTATGGACATGATATCTACAAGTTATTGATTACCGAACTTGTTAATAAACTTGTGGACGGATGCTTGTTTATTAAACCTAAAGTTTGCCTAATGTCATGTGTATGCACATCCTATAGGCATGACACCTATAAATTTGCAAAAAATTAAACTCCTGTAGGCAGGATTTCTATATGCATAGTTGCAGAAAGTGAGTGTTAAGCCCTATAGACATGCTTTCTATATGATTAAAACGGTCCTATAGGAAGGGTCTCTAGATGGTTAAATAATAAAGTCCTAAGATCATGATTTCTACCCTTTTGATGCAAGAAAGTAAAGACCCCTCCCACATCGCTTTACTATACTGCCCGAGTTTATACAAATTATTACAGAATGTAGAAAAAATACATCAGAGGCTAACAGCTAGATCCGAGCAGCCTAATTCAACCTTAATGTCTAATAATATGCGATTGAGCCACTTTCGGGATCCAAATTTCCAAAGCCTTCTCTTTACCCAAGGTGTTTCAAAGTTCCAAGGAATCTCAGGGATTCCCGGCATTGCTTACACCCAAGATACCATTAGAATAGAAACAGTGCAGTGTGGAAGAGCTAGCTCTCAGGCATCTAAGTTCAGAGGAAGCTCAGGGGGCCCCAAAGTATGGCTTGCAAGAGAGGGGCAGAACTTAATAGCTAAGAGTAAGTGCAAAGTGAAAGGGGGATTGGGGAGCCATGACAGGTTGTGGTCATACCTAGCCACAAAGTAGGCTGGCACACCCCTGATCACCTGCTTGGTCAAACACATTAAGAGCAGACCCTTGAAGGTCAGACCAGGGTCTGGACAGTGATTAGGACACTGCCAAACCCAAGTCTAAAGCTCAAAAACACATAAAGGGGGAAAGGGAATGGGAACTGATTGAGTTTGGGATTCAAAGAATACAATCCAGAATCATGGACAACAATATTAGAGTGTTGTCATGCCCTGAACCATAACTCACATATAAAGGGGTATAAGGGTTTGGGATTCATAAAGTATCAAATTCATGACAAGCAACTGACATGATGCATATATAATTTAAATACTGAATTACAAAGGAAATGGGGAACATGTTACAATACTCTAGAAACAAATGTCAACTAAAAGAATTGGACAGAAGTGGGCAGAAGTAAACACATTGTGGTAGAGACATGTAAACTAACTGAGACATACTAGTAGAGAAGCAAAAGAGTGCAGGAGAAAGTAGAGTAAACAAAGTCCACATCAGCACAAGTAAAAGAGAGAGAGTTTTTAAGTGAGACTGACTTGTGAACTCAGATTGCGTTCTGTGTTCGTGTGTGTTCAAAGAGAAGGGAGCACAATATTTACAGTTTGAAATCAGGCAGGGAACAAGGTAAGAATATAACCATATATCAATTAGAATCAATCAGTAGCGGAAAATCCCTTTAATTGAGGAATTCAAATTTGAACGGTAAAGGGCAAGAGTTATTTAAAGAAGGAGATCAAGTAAGCATATTGTGCTTAGCATACAAATAAGGGGTAAATACATAGGGGTTTTAATTAAGGAAAGAAAATTTTGAAATATACGGTCAAGTAAATAAGGCAAGGACAAAGTAAATCAATTGGTACGTAGTAAATCAGGGAATCGGGGTTTCAAAATTGCCCCTGAACCAAGTCAGAAATAGGGGAATCGAAAGGTTAAAAAAAAGTTTTCAAATAAAACAAGGAAAGAATCAATCATGCTTACATAAGGAAGTCTGAAATTAGTCCCGAATCTATGGTTATTTTAGAGGGACATTCAGCGTGTATAAAGAGCGCACAAATATTAGGCATGCGAGGTTAAACCAATTTAGAGATGAGAACCAGACAAAAAACATAGCAGATAAACTTAGAAGAAACATTCAGAAACCTCAAAAGAAACCAAGATTCCTGACATGCAAGTTCTGGAATGTCACAAAAGGTCACAGAGATATGCAGACATGTACAAAAAGAAACAAGAGGAAACCACGAGCATTAAGACCAAGGTAGGCAAGAACATGATCAGCGAAACTTTAGAAACAAAATTAAAGCATGAGCTTGAACACATATAGCAAAAAGTAAGTCAACAACCTAGGCTAGCATGTGAACACAGAATGTAAAAGAATCTCTGTAGAAATCCGATAAGAAACAAGAGAACAGCCTCAAACATAATAGGAAATAAAACAATGAGCATAAACACACATCAGGGAGAGTAAAAGAATCAGAAAACATTTTAGGAGCCATTTTCAGAAAACCCTAAAATTTATTTGAACAGTTTTGAAAGAGGAAATTTGGAGAAAAACTCTAAAATGTTATCAACAGCATAGATCTAGCACAGATCTAAAAGAATAAACGAAAAGGAACCTCGAATAGGCTAGGGCTTCTAAGAACCCTAAAGGACGAGAAAGGATTGGAAGTCACGAGAACGTATCTGAGTTGAAAAGGCCGAATCCAGGCTCAAGAGGCCAAGATACGCCGGAGCAAGGACGGAAACGACCAAAGAATCTCGAATCGACCAAGGTCTGGATGAAGACCCTTGAGGTCTAGCCTCGAATCTTCAGTGAGCAGGCGTGTGGGAGGAGTAGGTGGTGAGTAGAGGTCGTCCATGGTTAGATTAGCCATGGATTCCGGTGATTTGAGGTCGAAGAGGGGGTAGGCGGCTATTAGGGTTTCAGGTGGGTGAGAGCGTTTAAGAGAGAAGAGGGATTAGAGGCGACGGTCTTTGAGAGAATGGGGAGGGTTTGGGGGTCGTTTAGAATTAAAAATGGTAAGGGGAAATGATCAACGACTCAAATTAAAAGGGACACAAGCCGGTTCGGGTGATTGGGTGTTGGGTCGGGTAGATTAGGAAATTGGGTTACGGAATTGGGTTCAATTTGGGGTTGAGATTGGGGCCCAATCCAGTTAAAATTGAAATGCAAAAAGGGCTAACTTTTAAATAGCCATTTTCCCTTGTTTAATTTATACAAAATAGCAAAATAATTTCTGGAAGTAAATCAAACGTGCTAAAATGATTAATAATACATAATTATCAAATTAAAAATACTGGAGTCAATTTTATAAATTTAATTACAATTAAATCTTAAAAGGTGCTAATATTGCAATTATGTGCAATTTAATTTTTAAAAAAATACTAAATAAATTTGTAAAAAATATGCAAAAATTATGTTAGCCATATTTTGGTGTAAATACGAGAATAAAAAATAGGTTTTTCACCAAAATGATAACTTTGGGAATAATTATTGGATTTTATGGTATAAAAATAGGCCATAAATTGGTTTAAAAATCATTAAAAATTTGGTAAAGTACCAAAACTCTTGTGAGTGCTCATATATGCACATATATGTTATTTTAAAAGTATTTTGGGTATAAAAAATATTTAGAGAAAAATTGGGTATCAACACTCCCTCTGTTTCATATTAGATTCGGTAGTTTGACTCGGCACGGAGTTTAAGAAGAAAGAAGAAGAATTTTGAAATTTGTGGTCTTAAAAGCTTAAGGGGTAAAAGGTTTGTGGGGCCATGCTATTTGTGTGGCTATAAAAGTTTCTCATTAAGGGTAAATGGGTAAAATGAAGAATTTAAAGTTTGAATTATTTTCAAATTTAGAAATGTGTCATTTATTTTGGAACAGACTAAAAAGAAGAGTACCTTATCTAATATGAAACGGAGGGAGTAATAATTATGAACCCATAACTTTATAAATATAATGGGTCCAATACTAAAAACTTTAAAGTTTGAGCCCATAAATTTAAATTCTGGATATGTCCGCATGCACGGGGCATTGTGCTGAAGAACGGGGCTATCCGATTAAGTTATTCACTTGATCCTTGAGTTGTTCGATAACCTTTTTAGAGTTGCACACATGTGACTCAAGTGTGGTTCGAACCTACTGCCCCTCCATCATTTTTGTATCTTCCTCAGCAAAACTCCTCGTAAGTTCTTGAAGTATCTGCCGCATTTCCTCAAGCTTCTCATTTGGGTAAAGATGGTGGAAGTCCCTATACTTTGCAATCCACATTGAAGGCGATAAAAGTTATGCTCGGAGAAAAGGCTGTAAGCGAAAAGGGGGGAATTTCTTCCTCTGATGGAATAATTGGATTGCCATGTTCACCGGTCAGCTGACTCCTCATGATCTCTTCTGATGCTTGTTCATACCAATTTTATATTTAAAATAAAATTTAGTATATAAACAAATAGTATAGAAGAAATTGTAAGGTTAAATAGGTATCTTAGTCTGTGGCTCGACCCAAACTTCTTTTCCGCTCTTGGTTTTTATGTTTGTCTTCTTCCGCACCTCATCATGAGTCACTGGTCTCTTGAGAGGAGCTTGTTAAAAATGAATAAAAAGAGTTAATAAAATCAATTAAAGTTAGAAAATCAAGACTAAGATTTTTCAACAAATTTTCTCATAGCAGTCCCGATAGACACTGAACCACAAATATGCAACGAGCCACCATTATAATTTCATGTGGCCTTTGGTTGGCGGACCTTCCATTTATACTCCTTAGAGTCCTAGTACCAAATAAGCTCCTTCCAGTAATCTTTCCAAATCCAGCCAAGCCTTTGGTTATTTTGTCGAGCATCCGAGAACATGTCTGAAAACTGATGGCTAGTATTGTCAAAGGCTCATTCGAGGTGCGCTTAAGCCCTGAAGCTCAAGAAAGATCAGGGTATGCGCTTCACGTCACTTAGGTTGTGTTTTAGTGTAGGCAAGGAACTAAGGCGTGCGCCTCATTGCCTATAAGTTCTATCTTGAATGAAGCAGTCAAAAAAACAAATATGATTGGCAAAAAAATATATTAATTATTGAGGAAATCATTATGAACGAATTGTCACTTTTTTCTTGCATAACATATAAACTTTTATTTTTTTTCTTTATTGCGCTTTTTAAAATGAAGTCCATACTTCAACAACAACAACAATAATGACCCAGTAAAATCTCACTAGTGGGGTCTGGGGAGGGTAGTGTATATGCAGACCTTACCCCTACCCCGAGGGAGTAGAGAGGCTGTTTCCGAAAGAGCCTCGGCTTAAGACAAAAAGACAAAAGCAGAAAATATCAGTAACACCATAGAAATCATAGGAAAAATAGGAACAACATGAAAGCTAGAATAAAGATACAAAGCAAAAATGAAAGAATATCCATACCAAACTAGTCACATAAAGTAATGACGCAAGGCAAGACTCAACTACCTCCTAACCTTCAACCCTAATACTCGCCCTCCACATGTTCCTATCAAGTGCCATGTCCTCAGAAATCTGGAGCCTCACCATATCCTGCCTGATCACCTCCCCCCAATACTTCTTAGGCCGCCATCTACCTCTTCTCGTGCCCTCAACAACCAGCCGTTCGCACCTCCTTACCGGAGAATCTGGGCTTCTCCTCTGAACATGCCCGAACCATCTGAGCATCGCTTCCCACATCTTGTCATCAATAGGAGCCACGCGCACCTTCTCCCGAATATTATCATTCCTAATCTTATCTAGCTTAATATGCCTGCACATCCACCCAACATCCTCATTTCTGCTACCTTAATCTTCTGGATATGTGAGTTCTTAACAGGACAACACTCAACCCCACACATCATGGCCGGTCTAACCACCATTTTGTAGAACTTACCTTTGAGTATTAGTGGCACTCTCTTGTCACACAATACTCCAGATGCTAACCTCTACTTCATCTATCCTACCCTAATACGGTGTGTGACATCCTCGTCGATCTTCTCACCCTCCTGGATAACCAACCCAAGGTACTTGAAGCTGCCTCTACTTGGAATGACCTGTGATTCAAGCCTCACATCCACACCCACTTTCCCCTGCTCAGCATTGAACTTACACTCCAGGTATTCTGTCTTCGTCCTGCTAAGCTTGAAACCCTTAGATTCAAGAGCCTGTCTCCAAACCTCCAGCCTCTCGTTAACACCGGCTCGTGACTAAGTAATTAGAACTATTTCATCGATGAATAGCATACACCATGGCACATCCCCTTGAATGTGGAGTGTTAACGCATTCATCACTAGGGCGAGTAAGAACGGACTGAGCGCAGAACCTTGGTGTAACCCCATAACAACCAAAAAATTCTCAAAGTCACCTCCTACTATCCTAACCCGAGTCTTAGCCCCATCATACATGTTCTTAATCGCTATAATATATGGAACCGACACGCCTTTTGACTCAAAGCTCCTCCAGAGAACTTCTCTAGGAACCTTGTCATACGCTTTCTCTAGGTCAATTGACACCTTGTGCAGGTCTTTCTTCCTATCTCTGTACTATTCAGCCAATCTCCGAACAAGGTGTATAGCTTCAATAGTAGAACGACCCGACATGAACCCAAACTGGTTGTCATAAAAGTCCACACTTCAATTATGCTTAAAGCCCCAATAAGCTTGGACCAATTTTCCCTTTGACAATTGTCGCGTCCACTTTTTCCTCACGGAGTCCGGGTTTCGACACATGACAACTCTTTTAAAAGAAGGATTAAAAGAGAAGAGTCGCAACCTAACATGTGACTCAGGTTTAACTGGTTTGAATAACCAAAGATCGAGTAAGGACTCAAAATAACCTTGAGAGAAAGGTGCTAGGCACCCCTCGCGGTCCACAATGGTGGGTCCCGGCCGAACTCAAATTATGTGAATTAGTCATATAAACATATAAAGCAAATTAGAAAAATTGGTATTACATTTAAAACAAGGGGTAAAAGGGGTGCTAGGTTTTTTAGCCTACAAGATCACATCTGTACAATACCGGTAAGCCTTCCTCAACTAGAGGGGTTACATGTGGCATTAACGCACATGTCATCATATCCTTTTTCTACCCAATTACCCTCCCTTTAGTGGTTATAAAAGCACTTTTAATTAAACGAACTCTATGCGTGCATTACTTGTCCCTTCCTTGTGGCCCTGGAGGTATTTAGGACCTCTTATTTAGGAAGTTCTAGACTTTCCTAAGGTACTTAAAGGAGAAAAATCTAGACAACCCTTGGCTCAAAGATCCCTGCTATGTTATCATCCAACCATGAGGGGTAAAAGTATGTATGACCCGCATAACATCATCTGGCTCGATGGTATCCTTTTTTACGATAATCTTCAAGTTCCATATGTGTTGTGCTTTATTTTTATATGGGATGGTGTCATCCTAAAAATCGGCTATGAAGCGACTCATTTTAGCGACTCGTGGTATGACCTGTCTCCTGCCTACCTGTCTCATAACCCTGAGGGAGCATAAGGGTATATGCCCCTTAATCCAATCAATACCAAGTGGGGAACATCCCTGGATCTGATGAGGAACTCGTCGGTAGGTAACCACTCGAACCTCCATTGAACCTGGTCCTCAATTGACTTTTTGAAAAACTGCACCTATCCTACAATATCCTTAGGTTGAGCAAACATGTCTGGAATATAGGTCATTCTCTTGGGATGATGAAATGCTATGTGATCACTCCACGGCCTTCACAGAAATTCTTAACGGTATTGACCCTTTTGGAGATGTTCTAGCAGCAAATTGCAACCCTTGAAGAATCTGAACCCCTTCTGACAGCGTTCCAAGGCCCAGTACATATCTGTAATGATCATAGGGACAATGGTATATGTTTTCCCCTCGATCCCGTCCATCAGAGTTTTGGCCACCATGGCCAGCCTAGTGTGAATTTTGTCCCCTTGGTTCGGGAACACTAGCATGCCCAAGAAACACACAATAAACACAGTGAATCCAACCTAAAGAGATGATGGAGAATTCATCATCAAAAATACGGTAAGAGCTGTTGTGGCTGTATCGTTCATAGAGGAAGTCAAAAGGTATGTAAGAATTTTTCAAGCACTCCAAGTCATCATTCTTCTTTAACCCCATAATCTTGAAAAATCCCCTAGTGGTGCGATTTTCAGGTGCCAATAAACCAGGGCTATCCCAAGGTAGCCCTACAAATCCCCATATTTCTTCCAAGAGAGGGGTCATTTCTATGTTTCCAAAGCGGAACACAAACCTTTCTTTGTCCTAGAACATAGCGGCAGCCTCGATCAACATTTTGTTTGGCTGAAGATCCAACAAAGAAGACAAATTTCCTAAGACTCGTTAGATCTCTCCACTAATCTAGCAATAATGAAGGTATGCTACCGACCATGCCGAACTTGGGGACTTCATGCCTCATTTTATGCAAAACAAGTATATTTAGGCCCTTTCCCCCTCTAGGTTCATCTACTTATACAACAATGATTTGCACATCGATACTTATTTCTCCAAATTAATGCACACAATCATGGTTGCATCTATTGGGATTATGGAAAACCCGATGGACTTTTGGGTGAGGATTGTCTTAAAGGGTTATTATGTGGACAACATATTAACCCGGCTAGGTTTGACCATGATGCATGCACAATTAATCAGAGTGGGGTTGCTATAGAGGTCTAGATCGGGACCCTCAAGCGGACAACTTGAGGGGGAAAGGCACGGAACCGTCGACTGCACCGCTGATCGACTAGTTTTATCGCAAATACGCTTTTCCGAATATAAAGTGTGATATAGAGGAAGAGCGCAAACACTCATCAAGCGTTGCTATACGATTGATTACGCACGAGTGGAATATGATGTTGAACATGATTTATGCAACAATAAACAACATGTTTTCAAGTATTTGCATGTTTAAAAATGATAAATGCGGTATTTAAACAATTGAAAGATAATTACAAAAGGAAAACAAGGAAACAAGTCAGTTTCAGAAGATGAAGAAAATCATAAATGATTGAAAAATAATCAATTAAATCTAAATAAAGGGGAAAGGGGAAGGGTGCACATGTGTTAACGGAAATAAGCATGCTTAAGACTAATTAATAAAAACAAGTTCATTATGGTTAGAGCCTAAAAATATCCCCAGCAGAGTCGCCATGTTGTTGTGCCCCCTTTTTCCTCTCGGAGTCCGGGTTTTGACACGTGACAACTCTTTTAAAGGAAGGATTAAAAGAGAAGAGTCACCACCTAATGGGTTTAAGGTGCGTTAGGGCACATATTTGCATATGACTCAGGTTTAACTGGTTTGCATCACCAAAGATCGGGTAAGGGATCAAAATAACCTTGAGGGAAAGGTGTTAGGCACCCCTCGCGGTCCACAACGGTGGGTCTCGGCCGAACTCAAATTATGTGAATTAGTCTTATAAACATATAAATCAAATTAGACAAATTGGTATTACATTTAAAACAAGGGGTAAAAGGGGTTCTAGGTTTTTTAGCCTACAGGATCACATCTGTACAATACCGGGTAAGCCTTCCTCAACTTGAGGGGTTACATGTGGCATTAGCGCACAGGCCATCATATCTTTTTTCTACTCCCCTTAGTGGTTATAAAAGCAATTTTAATTGAACGAACTCTATGCGTGCATTACCCGTCACTTCCTTGTGGCCCTAGAGGTATTTAGGACCTCTAATTTAGGCAATTTTAGACTTTCCTAAGGTACTTAAAGGAGAAAAATCTAGGCGACAATCAAAACAATTAGGACTGTCAAGTAAAGAACAATTAAGGGGGCTCATGTTTACCTCCACAAATAAGCAAACAATAGCACGTTTTAAATAGCAAGATTTCAAACAATTCCAAAGGTCCTGGAGCAGGATATCTAGGTCAGCAAATAGAATGTATGCAGCATCATGTTAAAGCAAGGTGATAGAGACCTAATCAGTTTGCCTACTGATTTTTAAGAACTATTGAATCTTGGCAGTTCACAAATAACAAAAAGTGTAGTTTTACAGTTTGCATGATTTTAGTCGCCCTATGGGCTTGCCTTGGCGTATAACAGTGATGTCCTATAAACATGATAGCTAGTCATTATTCAGGAGTGCACTAAACCAGTAAACAGTTTTAAGCAGGCAGTTTGGATCCTATAGGCATGCTATCTAGGTGTAATGACTGATTTTAGACTGGTAGCTAAATGCAGAAATTGGTTTTTAAAAAACCTATAGGCATGGCATCTAAATGCAACAATTAGTTGAAACCTTACGACATGCAGAAACCCGATTTAAACCTTGTTAGTACAGACTGATTTCAAACATACAAGCATGATGTCTGAAATGCAAGATTTGTTTTTTAACCCTATAGGAATGGTATCTAAAATGCAGGATTGATTCATAGACATGGTATCGCGGCAAACTTACAGGTATGGTATCTAGTATGCTGGATTGATTTTTAAACCCTATAGGCATGGGGTCTAAATGAAAAAATATTGTGATAACCTATAAGCATGGCGTCCAAATAACAGACATTGCATTAACCTATAGGCAAGGTATCTAGTGCAAGTAAGTAATCCTAAGGGCATGCTCTCTAACACAAGCAAATAGTTATAATAAACCTAAGGACATGATTTCTACCCAATTTCCCCACAAATTTTTTTTATATAAGAATCCCTCCATTTTTACTAATTTTCCCAATATTTGTTTACAACAAATATTATTACATACCATATGAATTACAGAAGGAACACATTATGCTATAGGGAGCCTGAATAGAGGCCCAAAGTGAACTGGAAATTCCAAGCCTTCAAACAGTCCAAAATGCTATAACCTCATAATGCATCCAATGGTGTCCTAGTGTGTCAAAGTTTCCAAGGGCCTCAGGGACTCGGGCAGTGCTCACACCAGAAAACTTTCAAAGTAACCCTTTGTGAGTAAGTTTGGAAAGCCAACTCCAGTGTGTCAAAGTTCAAATGAGTCTCATGGACTCCTAAGCAATGCTCACACCAGAAGGGCAAGACCCTAGGTGTTCTAAGAATAGGAGTTTAAAAGAAAATAGTTTTGGATTCTTAGGAAGTAAAGGGCATACATGATCATTCAATCATTGTAACTCAAACAAAGGTCCCAACAGTCAAATAGTATATAGAAACAGAGTAATTTAGAGCTTCAACTTACTTTATTAACTGCTACTAGGTGAGCACACGGTCACATACAGAGGGATAATGGGCAGGGGAGTCATATTGTGGGAGGTGAATATTGTAAAAGCATGTTAGTGGAGAAGTAAACATAGGTCTAGTTTAGACATGAGCGAGTATACAGACTTTCTGAAAGTGGAAGCACATAGGTCTGGCTAAACAGGAGTAAACAGGTTGAAAACAAGATACATAGGTTCAATCAAATAGAAGTGTACATGCTATTGCAGTAACATATAGGTTGAACAGAAGTAAACATGCTTATTGCAGTGAACACATAGGTTTGCTTAAAAGAAAGGCATGCTAATTATAAGGAAACACACAAGTATAATTGAACAGCAGTAAGAATAGATTTTAGTGAACATGCTAATAATCTTGAGGCATAGGATCTAATGAGATAAGCAAGCATGCTGATAACAGGGCACATGGTTGAATTAAATAGCAGTAGACATGCTAAATAAGGAAAACATACAAGTTCAGAAGAAACACATGTTGATTGTAAGAAAGCACATAGGTTTAATCGAATGACAATAGTGAGAGCATACCAGTTAAGGGAGCAGAAACAGAAGGTAAAGTAGGCAGGATTCAATAGCCTAGCCCTGGCCTTCAGCCAGCTAGACAAGCAATGAACACAAGTAGCATAGAGAGATGAGAGAAAGCTTTTGTGTGTGCGTTTTTTTTTTTGAACAATTGTTCGTTCGTCCGTGTGTTCGTGTTTAAAGAAGTCAGAATGAGAGTTTATATAGCACTTAGTAAGGTAGGCAAATAAGGTAAATAATAAATCAGAGTTCATAAACAGGGTAATCAGAATAAATCAATCAGTTAATTGGGTACTTAACTTGATCAATTTCTACAGAAAAATCCGGAAAGGACCCCTTTAAATTAGAGGAATCCCTTAACGATTCAGATTAAGATTCAAATAAGGTAAACAAATCAATCATATACCATATAGGAGTCAATTAAATCCCTAAATCAAACTAATAGTCTAATTTAGGCAAGTAATATTAATTAAAGTCACAACTAAGGAAAATAGGTAAATCATAGAGAAGTGCTTATTTTAACGGACAAAATGGTTCAAATCTCTAATAGAAATCAATTAAGTAAAAGAAATCCTAAAGAATATTGGTTTTAACAGAAAAATTGTTCAATACTAAAAATAGGTCTGTCAATACAACTGCTTCGCAGAAATAAGCACAATAACGGAAAAAATTGAAAAAATTAGTGTCACAAATAGGAACATCTAGGATTTAAACATATACACAAAAATTAATCACACATGTAAAGAAAAAATTAGTTTAAACACTGAAAGGTTTAGAAAACTCTTTAAAATAAAGTCTGGTATAAAACCTAATTTCAGAAAGAGTAAACGAAGGCGAAACAATTAATTAAACCAAGAGATTCTTAAAGGAAAACACCCAATGATACTCGAATAACTTCATATCTACAAAGATCTAAGAAGATTCAAACATTAGTGAAACTAGGGTTTTCAGAAAAATGGTAAAGATGAAGAGAATCGATCGAAAACCCATGGATTCCTACTAGAAGCTAGAGAAAATCCATAATCACAAATGAAAGTGGCCTGAGACAGGCCGGTAAACAACTTTCATGCCAGAACAGGTTGGATTTCCATGAGACCTTCTCAAGGACTCATGAAATCAAGCAGCCAGAGAGTATAGGAGATCGGTGGTGGTCGGAGGATGCACAAAAATACCATGGAAGGGAGCTTCTCACCGATGATAGTGATTAGGGTTAGGGGCGAGTTGAGAGAGAGTTGGAGAGATTAGGGAGTGAAGGGCGGCGGAGTGTAACAAATGGGCTAGGTTTGGGGGGGGGGTCGTTTGAGTTAAAAATGGTAAAAATAAATAGGAGCCGTTGATCTCAGAGATCAACGGCCAGGATGAGAAGGGGCCTGGGTCGGGTAGGGTTTTAATTGGGTTAGGGTCATTTGAGTTGGGCTTGGGTCACTTAAATTGAACTAGGGAGGGTTCGAATTTGGGTGTAAAATTAGGGGCTATTATTTAAATATCTATTTTACTAAATAAAATAATTTTAAAAATAAATAATGAAATGATAAAAAATGATTTTCAAGCATGAAGGTGATCTAAAATAATTATTCAATATTATAAAAATATGAAAATTTATTTTTTGTATAGATAATGTAGTTTTGCATATGTAGGGACTAGCTTTTTAAAATATGCAATTATAGTCTTAAACATGCAAATGTAATTATAAAAAAAATACAATTAAAATATTTAAACCCTCATATGAACATAAATGATGAATTTAGATGATTAAATTATTATAAAATAATATGAGGGATAGTTTTGAACATTTATGTAATTAAAAATGCTGAAATAAATGGATTTAGGCCCTTTAAAAATTTTTTAAAAAAATTGTAAAATATGTGTGCATGTTTGTAGTTGTATGCACAATATTTTGAAAGTATGCATGCACATTTTAAAAATATATGAGGGAAAAATTGGGTATCAACAGGTGCCACTCTTTACCCGGAAAGAATGAAAGATTTTTCGGGTAAAGAAATGATGACCGATTTTGACCGAGTGGATGTTTTGAAAAAATGGAGGTCGAGCTCTGGTCTTTGAGTTGCCTACATATCCTTGGATTTACAGGAATCAGGCCATGTGTAGTTCTGGACCCACCAGTGAATGAAGCCGATGGAGTTGTTATAAGAATGGTAGCTAGTTTCAACAGAGGTTCTTTTGTGAAAGGTAATGGTCACGCCCAACTATGCCTTATAAAAAGGACTCTGCGGACGCTGCAAATATAACCCAATTATTACGCTCGGGGTCGAATCCTCAGAGAGTTAACCTATCAACTACTATCTTCAGACCCATTAACTCTTCAGAATCAGCTTCCC
>MU669679.1:0-43120 GCA_026770625.1 Nicotiana glauca
CTAAGTCACAAATCATCCCCCGAAGCTAACCGAACCACCGGAATTCACATCCGAGCCTTCTAACCACATAGTCAATGTCCGATTGACTTTTCTAAAATAAGCTTCCTTCTACGAGGCTATGTGCCTTATTTTTAACCAAAACCAATTCAATTACACCCGATCAACTCAAATACCGATATAAAAATATGAAGCATCACAATAAAGGGGAAACGAGGCAGTAACTCACGTGACAACGGGTCGGGTCGCCACAATAATGCCATCTGGTCATGGATCAATGCACATGTATCAAATACATGAAAAATATGTAATAATCTCAGTATCCCTTTTGGATAAACTTTTCCAACTGCGTATTATTCTGAGACCCATGAACAGAAAATAATAATAATTTTCATGGGGAATCAAGAATATAGACACCCCTAATAGTTTTATGTATTATAGTAAATTATGGAAACTGTGTGTTTGCTCGTTTTTTTAGTACAATTTGGGCCATGCCAAAAAAAGGAAAGAAGGGCCTTAACATACCTGTTTCTTGAATTATTTGATCGAAGTGAAGCTTCTGCTTTCGTGAAATATGTTGGAACGTGAGGATGAAGCTTCTGCTTCTGAATTGGAACGAAATTGCCTAGACAGAAGACTTCTAATGTTTTTCCTTAGATCCTAACCTTTCAAACTAAGAAAGGTAAAGTTTGTTTTGCTGATTTGAAATGTCTAACGTTACTGTCCCCTTTCCAAATTAAATTAGGACAACAACTCACTTAGTTGCTTGTGTTTCTTGATTTAGAACTTAAACGTTCTTGGTTGATTTTTGAAATCTCAATTGAAATTTTGGCAAGAATTTGGATGAAGATGTTTTCTGTTTCAAGGTTCTTAGCTTCAAGCAAAAGACTTGAAATGAGGCTAAAGACAGAATGGATAAAGTCTTACAAGTCTTTCTAAGACTTAATCCTTGAGTCATGATTATGGTATTTCATTGGTAGCCACCTAGAATTATGACTACTTAGTCATTTTCTAGGTTCTGTGGCTTCTTGCCACGTTGGGAGATTTATTTTATTAATTTTTTTATTCACTTATTAGTTAACTGGGTAATGTCATATTACCCGGTAATTAATCAATTATCACAAATTACTTAAAATTCTATTTATTTTAAAATTCTTCATATATACTTTATATATTACACTACCGTGGTCATATGGTACCTTCCATGGTACTAGTCCATAACTATTGGGTATTATCGCTCAACTCGTATTTTATCCTAAATTGGCCACTTTCAATGAAGCTTGTTTTCTTTAATTCGTGTACCCCTTTATCCTTCATAACACTTATTTATCGCTTGTTATAAATAGCGTAAGTACGTTAAAGCCAAGATGATCTCATCCCCGAGTCTACGTCAGTTAACTGAAAACAAATTTTTTTTAACGTACGAAAATGCGAGATGTAACATTGTAGACCCTAGGCTATGCGGAAGGTATGGGCTATAGCATACGGAAATCTGAAAATTGGGCGGAATTCCAGTTTTATGGCCGTAAAACGCCAAAAAATGAGGAATGATCATGGAGGAGCAATGACTATAGTATATTAGGTTGTTTTTTATGGTCCGAAATTTTTTTAGGTGATCCATGTTCGTGATCCCAGGCCCATGCGGAAGGCGTAGGCTATAGCACATAAAAATATAGAAATCGGGGAAACTCTAGTTTTATGGCCGTAAAATATTAAAAATAAGGAAGGATCATTGCGAGTCGATGAGTATGGTTCTGGTCATTTTAATGGTTCGAATATTTTTAGGTGATCCAAATCTGGGTTTTCCGGGCCTATGCGAAAGGTGTGGGCTATTGCACACAAATAACTGAAAATTGGACAAAATTCGAGTTTTACGACCGTAAAATACCAAAATATGAGGAACGGTCATGGAAGAGTAGTTACTATGGTTTATTAGGGAATTTTTTATGGTTGAGAGAAATTTTTGACGACCTGGGTTCGAGGGCTCAGGCCCATGCAGAAGTCATGGGCTATAGCACTCGAAAATCCTAGAATCTGGCAAAATTCTAGTTTTATGACCGTAAAATAGTAAAAAATGAGGAACGGTCATGGCAAGGCAGTTACTATGATTCCTTAGATCATTTTTGATGGGCCAGAAAAAATTTAGGCCACCTGGGTTCGGGGGCCCGGGCCCATGTAGAAGGCATGGGCTATAGCACACGAAAATTTAGAAATTGAATGGAATTCCGGTTTAATTGCCGTGAAAGGTAAAAAGAAAGGAAAAGTGATGATGGTCCAGAAACATTATAGGTGATCCCAGTCTGGGAGCCCAGGACCATGCAAAAAGAGTGGGCTATAACGCACGAAAATCTGGGAATCAGATGGAATTCTAGTTTTATGGCCATAAAACGCCAAAAAATCAAGAACAGTCATGGCTCAGCAATGAGTATTATTACTCAACTTTTATTTAATACCACAAAAATTATTAAGCGATCCGGGGCCAGGGCCCATGCGGAAGGTCAGGGTTATAGCATACAAAAATCTGAGAATCGAACAGAATTTGAGTTTTGTGGCCGTAAAACATCAAAAAATAAGGAACGTTCATTGCGGGAAGGTGACTATTTTCCTTAAGTCGATATATATGGCCCGAAAAGTTTTTAGGCAATCCGCGTCCGAGGGGCTAGGCCCATGTGGAAGTCATGGACTATAGCACACCAAAATCTAGGAATCGAGCAAAATTCTAGTTTGGTAGGTGAGATTTTGATCCGGGGGTCGGAATGAAATTCCGAGAGTTGCAGTAGCTTCATTAGGTAATTTTGGATGTTTGTGCAAAATTTCAGATCATTCGGAGGTGTTTCAGTTGGGTTTTTGATCAAATGCGTATTTCAGAAGTTTTGAAGAAACTTAGGCTTGAATCTGATGTGATTTAATGGTTTTAGCGTTGTTTGATGTGTTTTGATGATTGGAGCAAGTTTGAATAATATTTTAGGATGGGTTGGTGCTTTTGGTTGAGGTCCTGAGGGCCTCGGGGTGGTTTTGGATGGTCGATCGGACCATTTTTGGACTCTAAAGGTAGTAGGTTATCAGTTGTTGGTGTTGCAGAGGATTGTTCATCGCATTCGCAGGGGGAGAGTCACGAACGCGTAGAGGAAATTTGAGGGAGCGGAATTTTGGCCTACGCTTTCGCATTAGGGGGCCTCGCGTTCGCGTAGAGTAAATTACCTGGTCAGAAAGCTTTATTTGAATATTTCATCCGCGAGTCTATCCATTTTTCCTCCATTGTTGAGTACCTTGAGAGCTCTTTGGGAGAAATGAAAGAGGGTTTCGACAGGAATTGATTGGAGGTGAGTCTCGAGACCTAGAAACATTGTTTTACCGAAGAATCAACTTTTAAATTCATGGAAATTTGAGTAAAAATTGGAAGAACTAGGGCTTGACTTTTGAAATGAAAATTTGGGATTTGAGGGGGCATTTGAACTCCAATTTTGGTAACTTTGATATGTATGGACTCGCGGCGAGACGAGGAATCCGGTGATGTGAATTTTGTAATTTTTTGAGAAGTGGGCCCAGGGCTCGGGTTTTGCCAACTTCGTGATTTTTTATGTTTTTTGAGTCTTTTCAATTGGGTTATGTTCCTTTAGCCTATTGTAACGTATTCCTTATGGTTTTGATCAGAATTGACGCGCGAGGAGGTCGATTCGAGGGGAAAAGGCATAGCGAGCTAGATTTTTGGGTCGGCTTGAGGTGAATAATAGATGTAAATGATGACCTGAGGATTTGAAACCCCAAAATATCGCATCGTAACGCTATATTGAGTCAAGACACGCATTCCATGTGAGGTCGTTTGTTATTGGGGATTGTGACTTAGTCCGTCCCGAGTGGTATTCATACAGTGTTTTCGACTAAGACTTGTCTGATAATCATCCTACTTGGATTTCATTGACACATTTGGGCTTTGTGCCGATTATATGGATCCTTCAGGGATTACTATCACTGTTTTTCACATTATTTGACATATTAATAGATTTCAGTCCTAAGTACAAATACTGTTTTGAAATACTCAGTCATTTTCTAAGATTTGAAAACAAAAATACTATTTTATTGACATCCTGAGCTGAGATCTGTTATTTGACATTGCCCGTGTGGCTTGTGTAAGTTTCTGGACTGAATATGGATTGGACTGCGCGGGCAGTGGTATTATATGGATACTGGTGCCACGAGATGGCTTGATTATTTCCGCTTGGGCTATAGGAGCCCTTCCGAAGTCTGTACACACCCCCAGTGAGCATCGTCGACATTAAACGGATCGGGCTGCACGCCGCAGCGGGTAATGGGATGTACCATTCTATGTGTTGCATTGCATTCATGCATCATTATTTATTTGTTTATCTATCTTGGTTCTTTCTGTACTATTATTGCATTGACATGTTATTTCACCGTTAAATGTCTGGGCTGCCAGTTATAGTTTACCTTGCATTATTTTTGTGATTTCTTATCTTCAGCCATTAGTTATGTTTATTACTCACTGGGTCGGAGTACTCACATTATTTCCTGCACCTAGCATGCAGATCCAGGTGCATCACAGGCTGATTGAGGGCTATCTAGCAGGACAGCAGTACCGAATAGCATTGAGGTAGCTGCATGGCTTTCATAGCCTTGATCTCTCATTCCTATCTCTACTATTTATTTTCGCACTTTTGTAGACAGACTTGTATTAAGAGATACTCTATATTAGAGGCTCATGATCGTGACACCGGGTCCTAGTTGGGTATTTTTTTGCAGTATTTTGTTAAACTTTCAGTCATTACACTGCTACTTCTAGGATTTTTATAAAACAGTTTAGTATCTATTGTTTGAGCTTACAATTTATGATCTGGTTAAGTCGGGAATATTGTTGAAAGGTCGGGCTTGCCTAGCAGTGTGTTGGTCACCATCACGACCGGGGGTTAAGTCGTGAAAAGTTGGTATCAGAGCCTAGGTTACTTGGTCTCGCGAATCATGAGCCGGTTTAGTAGAGTCTCGCGGATCGGTACGGAGACGTCTGTATTTATCCTCGAGGGGCTGCAGAACCTTTAGAAAAAACTTCATATTCTTGAAATTCTTGCCGTGCGACATTATTGATCCGAGAACTAAACATCTGTATTCTATTCTCTCGCAGATGGCGAGAACTCGTTCTACCGGATGTGATGGACGACCACCACTACCACCCACTAGAGGTCGTGGATGCGGTCGTGGTCGTGGTCGAGGCAGACCAGCAAGGGCAGCACCTGTGGATCCAACAGCTGGCCCGATTCAGGACCAGCCTCTAGCTGTGGATGCTCCAGCAGTACCGGTTCAGGCACTGGCAGTGCCCATTGTGATTCCAGGTCTCCAGGAGGCCTTGGCTCAGATACTATTCGTTTGCATTGGCCTGGCTCAGGCAGTCTCAGCCACTACTACAGCAGTTACTTCACAGACCGGGGGAGGCCATCAGACCCCCGCTGCTCGCACACCTGAGCAGGTTATTCGGGGATTGCAAACACCGGGAGCAGCACCAGCTCAGCCAGTCGCCCTAGTTGCACCAGCTCCAGACTATTTGGTTCCACTTATGCAAGACGATGAGTAGTGTCGTCTTGAGAGGTTCGGTAGGCTCCAGCCTCCGACGTTCAGTGGTGTTGAGGGCGAGGATGCCCAGGGTTTTCTTGATAAATACCAGTGTATACTTCGCACCGCTGGAATTTTGGAGTCGAGTGGAGTGGCTTTTACTACTTTCCAGTTCTCAGGGCCTGCATTTACATGGTGGAAGGATTTTGAGAGGCATAGGCCTGTTGGTGCAGCGCCCCTTACATGGCAGCAGTTCTCCACTCTCTTTCTAGAGAAGTACGTACCGTAGTCTCGCAGAGAGGAGCTGCGCCGTCAGTTTGAGTGGTTGGTTCAGGGGGATATGTTTGTGACCCAGTACGAGATGAGATTTTCAGAGCTAGCTCGGCATACTACTCGGATGATCCCGACAGATCGGGAGAGGATTAGGAGGTTAGTGGATGGCCTCAACTATACACTCCGTATTTTGATGACCAGAGAGAGGGTTTTGGGTGCCTCGTTCGAGGAGGTAGTTGACATTACTCGTGATATTGAGACGGTTCGCCACAGGGAGTGTGAGGAGCGGGAGGCCAGGACGCCTCGAGGTTCAGGCAGTTTCAGTGGTGCTCCTTCTAGGGGCCAGTTCCAGCGTGGTAGAGGTCATTCCTTTAAGCCTCCTCAGTCAGCTCACCCAGAGTATAGTGGGGCTTCTTCAGGCCGTGGGCATCATGGATTCCAGCAGGGCCAGCCTTCACTTAGTGCCCTTCCCGCACAGAGCTCCTCTCATGCCTCTTCATCCCAGGGTTCGTCTTCAACGAAGGGTTCCCTTTAGTCCCCTTCTCCAATACCAGGCAGTTGCTACGAGGGCAGTGAATTTGGCCATATGAGGAGACAGTGTCCTCGGCTTCGTGATAGTCGGTCTCAGCAGAGGGATCAACCCTCGTCTTCTACTCCATCTACTTCAGCACCCTTCTAGTCAGGTAAGGGTAGGGTCCAGGCAGCCAGGGGCCACCATAGGGGAGGAGACCAATCCGGTAGTGTCGAGGCTCGATTCTATGCTCTCCCATATAGGAGGGATGCCATTGCATCGGATACTGTTATCACAGATATTATCTCGGTCTGCCACAGGGAAGACTCTATCTTGTTTGATCCCGGTTCTACCTATTCCTATGTGTCTCATATTTTTCTCATCACCTGGGTACGACCCGTGGGTGTCTTTCTTTACCTGTGCACGTATCTACCCCGGTGGGTGATACTATTGTTGTAGACCATGTGTATCGGTCTTGTCTAGTGACTATTGGGGGTCTGGAGACCCGAGTTGACTTGTTGCTATTGAGCATTGTAGATTTTGATGTTATTCTGGGCATGGATTGGCTATCTTCGTGCCATGCTATTCTGGGCTTTCATGCTAAGACAGTCACGTTGGCTATACCGGGCGTTTCGAGGATTGAGTGGCGTGGTATGACTGACTATGTGCCTAGCAAGGTGATTTCTTTCCTAAAGGCCCAGCGGATGGTTGGGAAGGGTTGTCTATCGTATTTGGCTTTCGTGAGAGATGTTGGAGCTGAGACTCCTAGTCTTGATTTTGTTCCCGTTGTGAGTGATTTCCCTGATGTGTTTCCAGCAGACCTGTCGGGCATGCCGCCGGATATGGACATTAACTTTGGTATTGATCTGGTGCCGAGCACTCAGCCCATTTCCATTCCTCCGTATCGCATGGCACCAGCGGAGTTAAAAGAACTAAAGGACCAGCTGCAGAAACTCCTAGATAAGGGGTTCATTCATCCGAGTGTGTCACCGTGGGGTGCTCCGGTCTTATTTGTGAAAAAGAAGGATGGCACAGTGAGAATGTGCATTGACTACAGGCAATGGAACAAGGTGACAGTGAAGAACAAGTATCCTCTACCCCGTATTGATGATTTGTTTGACCAGCTTTAGGGGGCAAGAGTATTCTCCAAGATTGATCTCCATTCAGGCTATTACCAGCTGAAGATTAGGGATTCAGATATTATGAAGACTACTTTCAGGACTAGATATGGGCACTATGAGTTTTTGGTTATGTCCTTCGGGCTGACTAATGCCCCAGTCGTGTTCATGCACTTGATGAACAGTGTATTTCAGCTATATCTGGATTCATTTGTGATTGTTTTTATTGATGATATCTTGTTGTACTCGCGTAGCCAGGAGGAGCACACACAGCACTTGAGAGTGGTATTACAGAGATTGAGGGTGGAGAAGCTTTATGCAAAGTTCTCCAAGTGTGAGTTTTGGCTTGGGTCAGTGGCTTTCTTGGGTCACGTGGTGTCCAGTGGTGGTATTCAGGTTGATCCAAAGAAGATAGAGGCGGTGCAGAGTTGGCCTAGACCATCCTCAGCCACAGAGATTTAGAGTTTCCTCGGTTTGGTGGGTTATTATCGTCGGTTCATCCAGGGTTTTTCATCTATTGCTTCACCTTTGACCAAGTTGACACAGAAGGGGGCACCATTTGTATGGTCGGATGAGTGCAAGGAGAGCTTTTAGAAGCTCAAGATAGCTTTGACCACAGCTCCAGTATTGGTATTGCCATCAGATTTAAGTTCTTACAATGTATATTGTGATGCTTTGAGAGTTGGGATTGGATGTGTGTTGATGCAGGAGGGTAGAGTTATTGCATATGCTTCTCGTCAGTTGAAGCCCCAAGAGAAGAACTACCCTGTACGTGATTTGGAGTTGGCTACTATAGTTCATGCTTTGAAGATTCGGAGGCACTATTTATATGGCGTATCTTGTGAGGTATTCACTGATCACTGCAGTCTTTAGCATCTGTTCATGCAGAAGGATCTTAATTTGAGGTAGCGGAGGTGGCTTGAGTTACTCAAGGACTATGATATTACCATTCTGTACTATCCGGGAAAGGCCAATGTAGTGGCCGATGCTTTGAGCCGGAAGGCGGTGAGTATGGGTATTCTGGCATACATCCCAATTGGGGAGAGGCCCTTTGCAGTTGATGTCCGGGCTTTGACAATTGGATGGTGAGGTTAGATATTTCGGAGCCTAGTCGGGTGTTGGCTTGTGTGGTTTCTCGGTCTTCCTTGTATGACCGCATTAGAGAGCGCCAGTATGATGATCCACATTGGCTTGTACTTAAGGACAGGGTTCAGCATGGTGTTGCCAGAGATGTGACTATTGATGATGATGATGTGTTGAGGATGCAGGGCCGTATTTGCATGCCCAATATTGATGTACTTCGGGAGTTGATATTAGAGGAGGCCCACAGCTCGTGGTATTCCATTCATCCGGGTGCCGCAAAGATGTATCAGGATTTGAGGCAACACTACTGGTAGAGGAGAATGAAGAAAGATATTGTGGGTTATGTAGCTCGGTGTCTCAACTGTCGGCATGTTAAATATGAGCATCAAAGGCTCAGTGGTGTACTTCAGCGGATGGATATTCCAGAGTGGGAGTGGGAGAGGATTACTATGGATTTTATGAGTGGTCTCCCTCATACCTCGAGGAAGTTTAATTCAATTTGGGTTATTGTGGATCGGCTGACCAAGTTCGCGCACTTCATTCTGGTGTGTACTACCTATTCTTCGGAGCGGCTGGCAGGGATTTTCATTCGGAAGATTGTTCGGTTGCATGGGGTCCCAGTTTCTATTATCTCAGATAGGGGTACTCAGTTCACTTCCCAGTTTTGGAGGGCTTTTCAGCGAGAGATGGGTGCACAGATGGAGCTGAGCGCAGCATTTCATCCTCAGATGGATGAGCAGTCCGAGTGTACTATCCAGATAATAGAGAACATGTTACGTGCCTGTGTCATTGATTTTGGTGGTTCTTGGGCTGAGTTCTTTCCACTTGCAGATTTTGCTTACAACAACAACTATCAATCCAGTATCCAGATGGCGCCGTATGAGACCTTATATGGGAGACGGTGTAGATCTCCGGTTGGTTGGTTTGAGCCTAGCGAGGCTAGACTATTGGGGACAGAGTTGGTCCAAGGTGCTTTAGAGAAGGTGAAAGTGATCCAGCAGAGACTTCGTACAGCTAAGTCACGTCAGAAGAGTTATGCGCACCAGAAGGTTTGAGATGTATCTTATATGGTGGGTGAGGAGGTCTTGTTGAAGGTTTCGCCCATGAAGGGCGTTATGAGGTTTGGGAATAAACGGAAGCTGAGTCTGTGGTTCATTGGGCCTTTTGAGGTACTTAGGAGGATTGGGGAGGTGGCCTATATGCTTGCTTTGCCACCCAGCTTGTCGGGGGTTCATCTGGTATTCCATGTTTCTGTGCTCCGGAAGTATGTTGGGGACCCGTCTCATGTATTAGACTTCAGCACGGTTCAGTTGGATGATGATTTGACCTATGATGTGAAGCCAGTGGCTATTTTGGGTCGTCAGTTTTGGAAGTTGAGATCAAAGGATATAGCTTCGGTGAAGGTGCAGTGGAGAGGTCGTGGAGGAGGCTACTTGGGAGATCGAGCAGGAGATGCGGAGCAGATATCCTCACCTATTTGAGGCTTCAGGTATGTTTCTTGACCCGCTCAGGACGAGCATTTATTTAAGTTGGGGAGGTTGTGACGACCCGACCCGTCGTCTCATGTGTTACCACCCCGTTTTCCCCGTTTATTGCTTCTTCATGTTTCATTATCGGCATTTGGTGATTTAGAGTCAAATTGGTTTGGTTTTGGTAGAAAATGAAACATTTAGTCTCTTTAAGGAAGGCTTGTATTGGAAAAGTCAACCGGATGTTGACTATCAAGTTAGAGGGCTCGGATGTGATTTCCGAGGATTCGGTTAGCTTCGGGGGATGATTTGTGACTTAGGAGTGCGATCGGAATTCATTTTTGGAGGTCCGGTGTAGAATTAGGCTTGAATTGGCGAAGTAAGTATTTTGGCGAATTCCGGTTGGTAGGTGAGATTTTGATCCGGGGGTCGAAATGGGATTCCGAGAGTTGCAGTAGCTTCGTTAGGTGATTTTGGGTGTGTGTGCAAAATTTTAGATCATTCGAAGGTGTTTTGGTCAGGTTTTTTATCAAATGCGTATTCCTAAAGTTTTAAAGAAACTTAGGCTTGAATCCGATGTGATTTAATGGTTTTAGCGTTGTTTGATGTGTTTTGATGATTGGAGGAAGTTTGAATAATGTTTTAGGATAGGTTGGTGCTTTTGGTTGAGGTCCTGGGGGCCTCGGGGTGGTTTCGGATGGTCGATCGGACCATTTTTGGACTCTAAAGGTAGTAGGTTATAAGCAGTTGGTGTTGCAGAGGATTGTTCATCGCGTTCGCGGGGGGAGAGTCACGAATGCGTAGAGGAAATTTGAGTGAGCAGAATTTTGGCCTACGCTTTCGCATAAGGGGGCCTCGCGATCGCGTAGGGGAGGCTGGTGAACCATTACGTTCGCGTAAAGGAGGATCGCGTTCGCGTAAGTGAAGGACCCAGGACATAGCGTTCGCATGGATGAAGCCGCGTTCGCGAAGGGCATTTTTGGCAGAGTCATTATTCGATCATCGCGAAAGCGGGAGGACCCTCGCGTTCGCGTAGAGTAAATTACCTGGGCAGAAGGGTTTTATTTGAATATTTCATCCGCGAGTCTATCCATTTTTCCTCCATTGTTGAGCACCTAGAGAGCTTTTTGGGAGAAATTGAAGAGGGTTTCGACGGGAATTGATTGGAGGTGAGTCTCGTGACCTAGAAACATCGTTTTATCGAAGAATCAACCTTTAAATTCATGGAAATTTGAGTAAAAATTGGAAGAACTAGGGCTTGACTTTTGAAATGAAAATTTGGGATTTGAGGGGGCATCTGAACTCCGATTTTGGTAAATTTGATATGTATGGACTCGTGGCGAGACAAGGAATCCGGTGATGTGAATTTTGTCAGTTTTTGAGAAGTGGGCCCGGGGCTCGGGTTTTGCCAACTTCGTAATTTTCGATGTTTTTCGAGTCTTTTCGATTGGGTTGTGTTCCTTTAGCCCATTGTAATGTATTCCTTGTGGTTTTGATCAGATTCGACGCGCGATGAGGTCGATTCGAGGGGAAAAGGCATAGCGAGCCTTTTGGGCCGGCTTGAGGTGAGTAATAGATGTAAATGATGACTTGAGGGTTTGAAACCCCGAAATATCGCATCGTAACGCTATATTGAGGTGAGACACACACTCCATGATGAGTGTGGGGTCGTTTGTGATTAGGATTGTGACTTAGTCCGTCTCGAGTGGTATTCATACTGTGTTTTCTACTAAGACTTGTCTGATAATCATCCTACTTGGATTTTATTGACACATTTGGGCTTTGTGCCGATTATCTGGATCCTTCAGGGATTACTATCACTGTTTTTCACATTATTTGACATATTAATGGATTTAAGTCCTAAGTACAAATAATGTTTTGAAATACTCAGGCATTTTCTAAGATTGGATAACGAAAATACTATTTTATTAACATCCTGAGCTGAGAACTGTTATTTGACATTGCCCATGTGGCTTGTGTGAGTTTCTGGACTGAACATGGATCGGGTTGTGCGGCGCAGCGGTATTATATAGATACTGGTGCCACGAGATGGCTTGATTATTTGCGTTTGGGCTATAGGAGCCCCTCCGGAGTCTGTACACACCCCCAGTGAGCGTCGTCGACGTTAAACGGATCGGGCTACACGCCGCAACGGGTACTAGGATGTACCGTTCTATGTGTTGCATTGCATTCATGCATCATTATTTATCCGTTTATCTGTCATGGTTCTTTCTGTACTGTTATTGCATTGACCTGTTATTTCACCGTTAAATATCTGGGCTGCCAGTTATAATTTACCTTGCATTATTTTTGTGATTTCTTATCTTCAGCCATTTGTTATGTTTATTACTCACTGGGTCGGAGTACTCACATTACTCCCTGCACCTTGCGTGCAGATCCAGGTGCATCACAGGCTGATTGAGGGCTATCTAGCAGGACAGCAGTACCGGAGAGCATTGAGGTAGCTGCATGGCATTCGCAGTCTTGGTCTCTCCTTCCTATATCTTCTCTTTATTTTCGCACTTTTGTAGACAGACTTGTATTAAGAGATACTCTGTATTAGAGGCTCATGATCGTGACACCGGGTCTTGGTTGGGTATTTTATTGCAGTATTTTGTTAAACTTTCAGTCATTACACTGCTGCTTCCAGGATTTTTATAAAACAGTTTAGTATCTATTGTCTGAGCTTGCAATTTATGATCTGGTTATGTCGGGAATATTGTTGAAAGGTCGGGCTTGCCAAGCAGTGTGTTGGGCACCATCACGACTGGGGTTTGGGTCGTGACAACGATGAATGGCCATTGCGGTGCGGTGACAATGATTCCTTAGGTTGTATCTGATGGACCAAAAAATTTATAGTCGATCCAGGTCCGAGGTCCTGGGTCTTTGCCGAAAGCGTAGCACACGAAAATCTGGGGCTCCGGCGAAATTCCTGTTCTATGGTCGTACAACGCCAAAAAATGAGGAAGGTCATGGAGATGCGGTGACTATGGTTCCTTAGGTCATTTTTAATGGCTCAAAAAAAATATAAGCAATTCGGCTCAAGGGTCAAGGCCCATGATAAAGGCGTGGGTCATAGCAGGAAAATCTGAGAAATTGGAGAAAAACTAGTTTTATGTCCATAAAACGCCAATAAACAAAGACGGTTATGGCAGAGCAATGAATATGGTTCCTTAGGTTGGTTTTGATCCCAGAAAAAACTTTAGACGATCCGGGTCTATGGGCCTTGGGCCATGCGGAAGGTGTGGGCTGTAGCCCACGAAAATCTGAGAATCAGGCGGAATTCCAGATTTATGGTATTAAAATACAAAAAAATGAGGAACGATCATGGTGGGGCAGCAACTATGTTATCTTAGTTATTTTTTATGGACCGGAAAAATTTAAGGCGACTCGTGCTCGTGATCCCGGGCCCAAGCGGAAGACATGGGTTGTAGCATACAAAAATATAGAAATCGGGCAAAATTCCAGTTTTATGGCCGAAAATAATTAAACAAAATGAGGAACGGTGTTGGCAGAGCGGTGAATATGATTCCTTAGATCATTATTTATGGCCTGCATATTTTAAGCGATCCGGATCTAGGTTTACGGGCCCATGCGAAAGGCGTGGGCTATTGCACATAAAAAATAAGAAATTGGGAAAATTTCGAGTAATATGGACGTAAAATGCCAAAAAACGAGGAACAATCATGGACGAATTGTTACTATGGTTCCTTAGGTCATTTTTCATGGCCCAAAAGATTTTTAGGCGGCCTGGTTCGGGGTCCCAAGCCCTCGCAAAAGGCATGGGCTGTAGCACACGAAAATATTAAATTCAGACGAAATTCCGATTTTATGACCGTATAACGCCACAAGTCAAGGAACAGTTATGGCAGGACAGTGACTATGGTTTTTTAGGTCATTTATTATGACCCATATATTTTTAGGCGATCCGGATCCAAGTTCCCGGGCCCATCCGAAAGGAGTGGGATATTGCACATAAAAATCTGGAAATTGGGCGGAATTCGAGCGTCATGGCCGTAAAATACCAAAAATTGAGGAACGGTCATGGAGGGGTGGTGACTATGGTTCCTTAGGTTGTATTTCATGCCCCTAAATATTTTAGGCGATTTGGGAATTGGGGCTCGGGCCTATGCGGAAGGGATGAGATATAGCACATGAAAGTTTGGGAATTGAGCAGAATTCCAGTTTTATGGCCGTAAAATGTAAAAAATGAGGAACTGTCATGGCAGGGTGGTGACTATGGTTCCTTATGTCATTTTTATGATACGCAAAATTTTTTAGGCGATCTGTGTCCGGCAACCCGGGCCCATGCGTAAGGCGCGGGCTATAGCAAACAAAAATCTAAGAATCAGGTGGAATTCCAATTTTATGACCATAAAACACTATAAAATGAGGAACAATTATGGTGCGGTAGTGACAATGGTTCCTTTGGTTGTTTCCGATGGCCTGAAAAAGTTTTAGGTGATCCAAATCCGAGGACCTGGATCCATGCAGAAGGCGTGGGCTATAGCACACGAAATTTTGGGAATCGGGAGAAATTCTAGTTTTATAGCTGTAAAACGCCAAAAATTGCGTAACAATCATTGTGGGGGGGATGATTATGGCTCCTTAAGTTGTATTGGATGACCCAAAAAATTTCAATTGGTCCGGGTATTTGGGCCCATGCCCATGCGGAAGGATTGGACTATAGCATATGAAAATCTAGTAATATGGCGGATCTACAGTTTTATGGTCGTAAAATACCAAAAAACGAGAAACGATCATGTCTAGACGATGAACATGGTTATTGAGATCGTATTTGATGGCCCAAAAAATTTTTAGGCGATCCGAGTCCAGGGGACTTGACCCATGCTGAAGGCGTGTGCTATAGCATACGAAAATATGAAAATCGAGAGGAATTTCTGTTTTATGGCCATAAAATGAAAAAAAAATTCAGAACGGTTACGGTGAGCTGGTGACTATGGTTTCTTAGGTTGTATTTGACAGCCCATAAAAAATTTACACGATTTGGGTAGAGGAGCCCTAGACCATACGGAGGGCATAGGCTATAGCAAACGAAAATCTTAGAATCGGACAGATTTTCAAATTTTTAGCCGTAAAATGACAAAAACTGCGGAACGGTGATGGCGGAGAGATGACTATGTGTCAGGGGGCTCGGGTCCTTGCGAAAGGCGTGGGTTACAGCACACGAAAATTTAAGAATCAGGCAAAATTCCAGTTTTTTTACCGTAAAATGCCAAAAAACGAAGAACAACCACGTCGGGGCGGTCACGATGGTTCCTTAGGTTATTGTTTATCACCCAGAGAAATTTTAGGCGATCCGAGTTCAGGGGGGCCCAGGCCTATGCATAAGGCGAGGCCTATTGCACACGAAAAACTGTAAATCGAGCGGAATTATAGTTTTACGGCCATAAATGCCAAAAAAATGAGAAACGATCATTGAGGGGCGGAGACTATGTTCTCTTAGGCCGTATTTAATGGCCTGAAACTTTTTGAAGGTCACTGGGTCTAGGGGCCCGAGCCCATGGAGAAGGCATGGGATATAGCAAACAAAAATCTGTGATTCGGGTGAAGTTGTAGTTTTATGGCCGTTACACACAAAAATGAGGAACGGTCATGGCGGGGCGATGACTATGGCTCCTTAGATTGTAATTGATGGCCCAGAAAATTTTTAGGTGATCGAGGTCTGGGCACCTAAGCCTATGTAGAGGGCGAGGGCTATAGCACACAAATTCTAGGAATTAGAAAAAATTCCTATTTTATGGCCGTAAAACAACAAAAAAGGAAGAACAGACATGCAAGGGAGGTGACTGTGGTTTCTTAGGTCTTTTTTGTTACGCAAATTTTTTTTAGGCCATCCAGGTCAGGGTCCGGCGACCCGGGCCCATGCGAAAGGCGTTATCCAAATCTAGGGGCCCAGGGCCTTGCGGAAGGCATGGGCTATAGCACATAAAATTCTAGATATCCGGCAAAATTCTAGTTTTATGACCGTAAAATGTCAAAAAATGAGGAACAGTCTTGGCAGGCCAGTGACATAGCTTCTTACGTCGTATTCGATTTCCCAAATTTAATTTAAAGTTATTCAGGTCCTGGGGCCCATGCCCATGCGAAAGGTGTGAGCTATAGGACGAGAAAATCTGGGAATCGAGCAAAATTCCAGGTTATGGCAATAAAAAGCCAAAAATGAGGAATCATCATGGCAGGACAGTGAGTATGGTTCCCGAGGTCAGTTTTGATGGCCCAAAACAATTTTTGGCAATCCGGGTTCGGTGGTTTTGGCCCATGCGTAAGGCATGAGCTATAACACACGAAAATCTGAAAATCGGGCGAAATTTCAGTTTTATGGCCATAAAATGCCAAAAAACGAGGAATGTTTATGGCGGGGCGGTAACTATGGTTCTTTAGGTTGCATTTGACGGCCCAAAAATATTTTAGGTGTGATCCTGTGTTGATACCCAATCTCTCCCCAGTATATTTTTAAATTCATACATACTTTCAAAACAAAGCATAGGCATCAATTAATATTTTTCCATAATTTTTGCATTTTTAAAGGATTTTTAATTAATTTATCCCTGATATATTTATTATATAAATAATTACTAATTGCATCATAGAGGGTTTTATGATAATTTTAGTGCTTAATTTTATCGCTTATATTTATAATTATCTTATGCATAACCCTATTTACATTTGTAGGCTATAATTGTAATAACTTTATAATAATAGCCCATATATGCATAATTACTTTACTTCAATAAGAAAATGATATTTTATATTTTTATAATATTAAACAATTATTTTGAATCACTTTTACGCATAAATACTATTTTTATCATTTATTAGCTATTTTTATAAACTATTTTATCAAATTAATTGGGTTTTTAGCACATAGCCTCTTTTGATTTCGAACCTTAGCCCAAATTACCACCTCATCCCAATTAAATTTACCCAATACCCATAACCCAATTTTTATAACTCTCCTCATCTCTTCTCTCTCACCCACCTCCAAACCCTAGCCCGCCGTCACCAAAATCCCTTCGATCCATGGGTTTCTTCTTTGATTCTAGGCCTTATCCGGCCTCCTATCTTTATTGGTTGTTTGACTTCTATGTTATTTGATGGAGATATCAAAAAGATTCGACACAGACTTGGTTCAAATCCCTCATTTTCTCGATGAATCCGTCTGTGTTCGTTCTTATGCTTGTGAGTACTGATATCTTCGTGTTTATGGTTTGAAATCCCTGGTTCAAACCAGATTTTTCCCACTGCAATTTATTTTTTGGCTACATCATTAAGATCTCCTTAGATCTGAAGCGGTTTGAGTTTGTTTGTTACTTTTCCTTTAAGATTCTGCTATTTTTCTTATTATTGTTAATCGATTTTTATTTTTTTTTCTAAAAATTAGGATTTCATATTTTTAAGTTACTGCAAAATGTTCTAAAATGTTTAAGTGTTTAAATCTGATTTTCTTCCTTTACTTTTCGACTGATTTTCATCACTATGTCTTTACGCCATAGGGTTTCTAATTATTCTACTAATTTCTATAATGTTTGCCCATCTATTTTGGCTCTGTCCAAATAAACTAATTAGTTGGTTTACTTGCTTAATTAGGGTTTGAAATTATGCTCCTTTTTAAAAACTGATATTTTTCCGAAAGATTTTTACTTATTCTTTCCTTATATGTGATTCCTAATTGGTACTACTATCCTTAATTCTATTACTAGCCTGATTTCTAGTCATTGATTATTGTGACCGACCTATAAATGGTCTCTGGACTTATTTCTTACCTTATTAAACCTCAACTCTGTCCGCTAATTGATTTCGTATGAGATTCTCCTTAATTTAAGTGACATTTTCAGGATTTTGTCCTCTTAATTGACTGAAGTGTAACCATAATTAACTGGTTAATTGATTTTTCATACCTTATTATGTGCCCTTGATTTTCCTACCTTACTTGTTTACTCTACTGTATGCTATATAATTCTTTCACCATTCTGACTTTCAAAGACACCTACGCGTACACACTTACATACTTACACTCACACAACTTGAGTTCTTTCTATCACTCAAATTTGCTACATTGTGTAGTCGGCTGAAAGCCAAGGCTAGACTCTTGGATTCCAATTGCCTTCACCTTCTTGTTTATTTTTTCCTAACTGGTATGCCCTAATTCCTGTTATCTAGTTCTATTCTATATGCTTATGTAGTCAGTTTTATCACAGACCTACACATGCTTCTGTTTGGTACATGATTCCTGACCATCTCTTTATCAACTTTTATGCCTTAGTTCTTGTTGTGTTGCTTTTTTCCATGTAATTATATGATTAGTTTACTTCAAGCTTCGATATGCTTCTGTTTTCCATATGTTTACATTCTTCCTGACTAGTATGCCTTAATCCATGTTAACCTACTCTGTTCTATATGCTTGTGTGGTTAGTTTACCTTAGCATGTCTAGCCCATGTTTTTTGTTTACTTCTTTCTAGATTAATATGTTGTGTTATGTTGTTTGCTTGGTAAGCTCAAACTTCAGCATGCTTTTGTTCAATATACGCCTACATGGTCCTACCTAGTGATAATTAATGGACTAGGTAATCTTTAGTAATGTGAAACCTTGATGGATTCAGTTGTATGCTCCCTATTCAGAACAAGTTTAGGTATTACCAATATGTGTGGTCAGTTTTATCTATAATCCAAGTATTTCTGCCATTGTTGTGATTGCCTTAATGGTGGTATATCATACATATCTGAATTAATACCAATTTGCTAATATGGACTCTGTTTTGTTTGTAGTCTTGTAATTAAAACCTATTTGTTCCTAAAAACCCAAATTGTTTTCTAAAACTGTCCCTTTCCCCTTACATATTCTATTTTCAAACTTCTACTCTTAGTTATCTAGGTTCCTACCATCTCTATTGTGAGCACTGCCTAGGGTCCCTGAGACTCCTAATAATTCTGACAAATTTGAGCTGGTTTCCAATTTCTTGTGAATTATGTATTGAATGTATGAATCCAGTGTGGGCATTGCCCGGTGTCCTTGAGGCTCTTTAGGAACTTTGACACACTGGAAACATGGCTTAAGCTATTGTGGATCTTGCTACTGTTTCAAGACTGTTGTGTTGAATGCCTGGCTCTCAGGTTTATGTTGGGCATGCTAAGGCTCCCTATAATGTAACAAATAGCTTTATGTAATTCATTCATATTGGTCTGTAATAACGTAATATTCCTTGTAAAAACATATATGGGGTTATTAGTAAAAGCTGGGGAGGAATTTTTATATATCTTTGTTCAAACTCAAGTAGAAATCCTGCTCAGAGGTTAATGTGTGAATGTTACTGCTCGCCTAGAGATCATGCCTATAGGATCTTGTCTCACTGTATGAAATCTGAAGTTCACACTTGGCATTCTAGAAATCCTACTTATAGGTTTATGAATTCTGCATAAAGAACCCATGTTTCACGCATATTTCCAATCTCAATGTGCATTAAAGATCATGTATATAAGATCTTCTTTGTGTAAATAACTGAACTTGTATGACATTCTGTTAACGTCTCTGCCCACTTAAGTATCATGCCTATAGAAAACAAATATAAAATTAGTTTTGCTTTAGATATCATGCCTATAGGAAACCAAAGTAAAATCAGTTTCTGCAATTTATATATCATGTCTATATGAAACAGATAAATCAGTCCAAACATCTAGAAATCATATTTATAGGAGCTAACTGATTCTATAAATTAGAAAGCATGTCTATAGGATCTAAAGAGATAAAAACCTGTTTGTTAAAATCAGTAACTGGTTTATAAATTGTAGTCGTTAATTAACAGTTTAGATACCATGCTTATAGGATTCTACTCTGGTCCTCACTTAGGCAAGCATGTAAGGTAATTAAAAATTTTGGGTCTAAAAGAAAAACTGTGAATTTTCTACTGCTTGGATCATGCCCAGATTCAGAATATTAACAATACTCAATAGGCAAACTGATAGGTACTGCTGCTCGCTTTAATAAAATTGTTATGCTATATTCTGTTTATGCTCATCTAGATATCCTGCCTATTGGGTCTTAAATTAACAAAATGCTCTATTTGAATTGCGTGCTTTTGCGATTTATTTGTGGAGGTTAATATGAGCCTTTATTTGCTCCTTATGTGACACTCCTATTTGAATTTTATTTGTCGCTTAGTTTTCTCATTTTTAAGCAACATAGGTGAGTCTAAATCCATCCAAAAAATAGGAGTCCTAAACATCTCCAGGACTATAGATAAGGGACGGGTAGTGCACGCATAAGGTACGCCTTAGAAGCTACTAGAACGCTTAGGTAATAATTGAAAGATAGTAATTGGGTAGTAAAAGAAATGATGACATATGCGCTAATGCTCTGTGTAACACCCCTATTTAGGGAAGGTTACCAAGTATTGCATGGAAATGATCCTATAGGCAAAAAAATGTAGAACCCCTTTAATTCTTATTTTAAAGTAATTATCTATTTGCCTAAATTTTTTATTTTCCCAAAAGACTAATTTGCTTAATTGATTTTGGTCGGGACCCATCGTTGTAGACCTCGGGGGGTGCCTAACACCTTCCCGTCAAGGTAATTTCGAGCCCTTACCCGATCTCTGGTGATGTAAACTGGTTTCATGAGTTATTTGTTCTAGGTTCCCTAACGCGCCTTAATCCGTTAGGTGGCGACTTTTCAAATATCTTACCCAATCCCAAGAGGGAAAGGAGTTGTCCCAAAATGTTGAAACCCGGACTCCGTGAGGAAAAAGGGGGCTCGACAGCATGGCGACTTTGCTGGGGATAATTAGGCTCTTACCATAACAAACTTGCTTTTTGTGAATTAGTCTTATGCATGCTTTATTTTGTTAATATGTGCGCACCCATTTCCCCTTTATCTGGATTTAATTGCATATTTTCAAGCGTCTATGATTTCCCTTTATTAATGAAACTGACTTGTCTCCTTTTTTTCTTTCTTAAATGTCTTTCAATTATTAAGTACCGCATTTATCATTTTTAACGTGCAAATACGTGACAACATGCTATTTATTGTTGCATAAATCATGCTCAACATCATACTCCACTCGTGCATAATCAATCCTATAGCAACGCTTGATAAGTGTTTGCGTCCTTCCTATATATCACCCTTTAAATTCGAAAAGGCTTATTTGCGGTAAAACTAGTCGATCAGTGGTACAGTCGACGGTTCCATGCCTTTCCCCCTCAAGTTGTCCACTTGAGAGTACCAGTCTAGACCTCTATAGAAACATTACTCGGATTAATTGTACATGTATCATGGTCAAACCTAGTTGGGTTAATATGTTGTCCACATAATGACCCTTTAAGATAAACCTCATCCAAAGTTCACTGGGGTTTCCATAATCCCAACGGACGCAGCCATGATTTATGCATTAATTTTGGAGAAATAAATGTCAATATGCTAATCATTGATGTATAAATTGTCGAATCTGGAGGGGGAAAGGGCCTAACTATATTTGTTTTGCAGAAAATGAGGCATGAAGTCCCCAGGTTCGGCATGGTTTGTAACATAACACCGTTGTTGCTAGATTGGTAGGAGGATCTTCTATCAAGTGATAAAAATCAAGTGAAAAGGGTCTTGGGAAGTTTGCCTTCTCTATTGGACCTCCAACCGAACAACATGTTGATCGAAGCTGCCACAATGTTTTGGGACAAAGAAAGAGCCGTGTTTCGCTTTGGAAGCATAGAAATGACCCCTCTCTTGGAAGAAATAGAAGGATTCGCTAGGCTACCTTGGGATAGTCTTGGTTTACTAGTACGAGAAAACCATAATACTAGGGAGTTTCTGAAAATGATGGGTCTAAGAAAGAATGAGGACTTGGAGTGCCTGAAGAAGTCTACGCACCTTTTGCCTTCCTCTATGAGCGATACGGTCACAGCAAATCTTATCGTATTTTTTATGATGAATTCTCCATCACTTCCTTAGATTGGATTCATCACAGGGTTTTGTCTTCATTGTCTGCTTTTTGGGTATGATAGTATTCCCGATCCAGGGGGATAGAATACACACTAGACTGGCCATGGTAACCAAAACCTTGATGGATGGGATCGAGGGGAAGACATAAACCATTGTCTCTATGATCATAGCAGACATACACCGGGCCTTATAGCACTGTTAGAAGGGGTACAAATACTTCGAATGTTGTAATATGCTCTTACAAGTTTGGTTGTTAGAGCATCTCCAAAGAGGTCAATTTCGTCAAGAGCTTCTGTGAAGGTTGTGGAATGATCACATAGCTTTCCATCATCCTAAGAGAATGACCTATATCCCAGACAGGTTTACTCAACCCGAGAATGATATAGGATGGGCGTAGTTTTTCAGCAATTTGACCAAGGATTAGGTTCAATGGATGTTCGAATGGTTCCCTACCCCTATGTTCCCATCAGGGTTATGAGCCAGGTAGGTTATGCCGCGAGTTTCTAAAATGAGTCACAACAGGGCAGATTTTTAGGATGACAATGTTCCATACAAATATGAAGCTCAACATATGTGGCATTTGAAAATTATCATGGAAAAGGATACCATCGAGCCAGATTGATATCACGCCGGTTATGTGTACTTCTATCCATCATGGTTAGAAGATAACATAGCAAGAATATTCGAGCCAAGGGTTGGTCAAGGAAATAGATTCATAGATTAAGTTGTCGAAGCACAAGTGAAATAAAACAAATTGCGCAAAAGAGTTTATGAGCCCAAGGCCGAGCATCTGGAGTGACACAAGACCGATATAGAACTAATTAATGAATGGAGGGAGATGGCTGTTAGATCAAGTGAAAGGTTGGAATATCTAGAGTACAGTCTGATGGAGTTGGAGGGAAAATGAGGAAGAGAGTCATCGATTGCCAGAACACCGAAGTAAGCGAAGGAGGACATTTAGCAAGGGCATACCTATTGCTGAACCTGCGTGAACTGGGGAATTTGATCGGCGAAGCCAAAAACATCAAGCCTGGAGAAGGTCCTTCTGGGACCAAGTAGATTAGGTTTATTTAATTTTTCAAATGTAATAAGGCCAAGTGCCATCAGTAACTTATCTTATTTAGTGTCGATTTAGATTCATCTATTTTTTACATTAATGAAATGACATTATTGGCACTGATATTTTCCAAATCAATGTGTCGCTAGGCCTACCTCGGGCACAACGAGGCTCCCAAATTAGGACGCGAATTTACATTACCGCAATATGTGTTTAAATACTAAAAACATTTTCAGAATCCTTACTGAATTGTTTACCTTTTGTTTTTCTTTATTTTTATTATTCCAATCCCCTAAGGTTGGTTCGTACATACTAGCATCATCAGCATATCACACCAGATCTAGAGGCCCTCTACCTCCTCCACCTCGAGCAATCCAAAAAGTAGAGGAAAAGCTAAGATGGATGATTTGAGTGGTATCCAAAAAGAAAATTATGAGAATATCGAAATTTCAGACGATCAGAGTACTCCGGCCCAGAATGATTTGGTCCTACGGTTGGAGCAGAAAATATTAGAGTTACAAGGAGAACTTGAGCAGGTCCGCAACTTTGCAAACCTATCCCTCACCTTAAACATCCTAGACATTAACCAACAAAATGCTCAGAACCCAGCACTTCCTCAAAATACGCCAAACCAACGTCCACAAAATCCTCTCGCACCTCATCAATATGCAACTCCTCCTCAAAATCCTAACCCTCTACAGTACCCGCTCCTCCTCAGCACCAACATCGTCCTACCCAGTACCCACAAACCACTACCTATCACAATCCTCATAACACATCACAACCTATTCCCGATCATCAAAACTCGACCAACGACCACCACTACACCCAAATCCCTGGCACGCACCAAAACAACCCCATATACATGGAAACCCTACCTCTCTCCACTCAACCAATCTCCTATACACCAGAATCCACTGAGAAGGACCTGCTCATCAGGAACATGGCCGAGGAGCTCAAGAAGTTGACAAGTCGAGCTTAGGGTGTTGAAGGAGGTAAAAGGATAGAAGGTCTGAACTATGAGGATTTATGCATACAACTAGATGTGGGCCTGTCGGAGGGTTACAAACCTCCCAAATTCAAAATGCTTGATGGAATGGGTGATCCCAAGGTTCATCTGAGAACTTATTGTGATAAGCTCATGTGGGTCGGAAAAGATGAAAGGATTCGAATGAAGCTCTTCATGAGTAGTCTTACCGGAGATGCCATGTCCTGGTACATAAGCCAGAATCCTAAGAAGTGGGCCAATTGGGTGAGCATGGCATCAGATTTTATGGACCAGTTCAGGTTTAATACGGAGAATGCACCAGATGTCTTCTATATCTAGAACCTAAAGAAGAAGCCAACTAAGAATTTCCGCGAGTATGCTACTCTGTGGAGGTCGGAAGCAGTCAAGGTCAGACCAGCATTAGACGAGGAATAGATGAACAAGTTCATTGTCAGGGCACAGGACCATAGTATTATGAAAAGCTAATGGTTATTGAGAACCATAAGTTCTTTGATATCATCAAACTCGAAGATATGATTGAAAAGGGTATAAAAAGCAGGATGGTAACAAATTTTAAAACACTGCAGGCCACGAACAAAGCATTGCAATCATGTGGCATATCAAAGAACAAAGAGGTGGGAACAGTAATGGTTTCCCAAGGACCCAAAACTCCCTTCATATACCAGACACCTCCACCCATATACGAACCCTCACCTCCTAGATATTCGCAACTAGCCACTACTTACGATACATATAATTCCCTACCATCCTACTTTTAGTCACCTCCAACTCGTCCAAATTACCAGAAACCCCGACCCAATTTTGATTGCAAACCACCCAAACAGTACACTACCATTACCGAACCCATCGACCAATTGTAAAAAAGGTTAAAGGTGGCTGGTTATGTCACCCCTATTCCCGATGTGGCAATGGAGAATTCATCTCAATGGGTCAACCGAATAAAACATGTGCATATCACTCCGGTATGAAAGGGCACTTTATTGATGATTGTCGGACAATGAAAGATAAGATCCAGACATTGATTGATAATAAAGTCATACAGGCGAAGGAAGATTCACCCAACGTCCGCAATAATCCTATTCCAGATCATAAGGCCGAAGGGATCAATGTTATAGAAATTGACGAGGAGTGGGATCCCGAGGGATCAATTGGACTTATAAAAGAGGGTGACGATCCTAAGAAACTCGCAGTCACACTCAATCCAATATGGTATAGGTACAGTCGTCATTTGAGGTTGAGGTAACCGTATCGGTTCCTTTTGAGGTAGAAGTAGCACCACTTGTAGCCACACCTATTCCATTTGAGGTAGAAGTGGCCACACCTTTCACAGTGACAGTAGCAACCACACCTCCTTTCAAGTCCATCGCCATACCTTGGGATTACGTTGCCGAAGCTAGGAGAAAAGGAAAAGCAATTATGGAAGAATCTGGTGCCACACAGGGAATGACCAGAACTGGAAGGATCTATACACCTGAAAATTTGGGAGGATCAAGCAAGGAGGCTACTACCAAACAACTTGTCATTGAAACTGGACCCGACTAGCTTTGGAGGAAAGTATATGCGAGAGAATACTCTGTCATCGATCATTTAAACAAGACTCCCAACCAGATATCCATCATGTTGCTACTGCAAAATTCTAAGGCGCATAGGAGTGCTCTGATGAAGGTATTAAATAAAGCTTACGTACCCAACAACATCACCGATAGAGAGATGGATAACATGGTAGGGAAAGTACTAGAGAGTCACAAGATCACCTTCCACGAGGATGAACTACCACCGGAAGGGTTAAGTCATAATAAGGCACTACATATCACAATACAGTTCGAGGACAAATTCATCGCCAGGGTCTTAATAGACGAGGGTTCAAGCCTCAACATTTGTCCATTGATTACTCTAAAAAGGCTGGGGAAAGATTTCCATGAGATATGAGCAGGGAGTATAAACGTGAAAGCATTTGATGGATATCAAAGGGCCACGATTGGAGAGATTAATCTTTGTTTACAGATAGGACCAACGTGGTTCGATGTTGAGTCCTACGTACTAGACATATCAGCTACATACAATATTCTATTGGGAAGAACTTGGATACATTCCACTAGGGTTGTGGCTTCCACACTACACCAGGCCGTGAAATTCGAATGGAACCATTAGGAGGTAATCATTCATGGGGATGGAAGCAACCCTATATACACCAGTCAAACTATTCTGATTATCGAGAATAGAAGAAGGCTGGGTGGAGAAACTTATCACCATATTGAACATGTCAACGCAATTGAGAAGGACAAGTGGTGGAGTAACAAAGTAGAAAGCATACTGGCATGGACTGGGTATGAACCCGGAAAACGGCTTGGGAAGAAACTCCAGGGCATTAACAAACCGATATAGTTGAAACGTCACGGCACAACTTTTGGGCTATGATATCCATACACTTGGAAAGACTATAATGATTGGTCGCCTCCATGGAATGGTCCGTATTACACCCTCGAGCAGCTAGTGCCACATCTGAGTCAATCTTTTCGCTAGGCCGACATAATATGGGGATCTGTAAAGGAAGAAGCTTTGGCCGGGTTGAGAAATTTTTTCCTAGAAGACGAGAATATGGATTGCAATGTGATAGTTGAGGAGGAGGAGAAAGAAGGCCTCACTATTCAGGCCGTGGAGAAGGGAGTTGTCCTCAAGAATTGGACTGACATACTATTCCGGGCCTGCCGAGTTCCTGAGTAGCTTGGCGGTTATCCTGATTTGTTTTAATAGTCATGCTACGCATTTAAGATACTTTTAGTATTTTATTTTAAAGACGCATTTTGTTTTGAAATAATTGCTTCAGTCATCAAGCCGTACCTATTTTGGATATTTTCAAATTTTATTAATACATCACTATTTATCATTCATTATTATCTTTCACATTTTTCTTCTACAGCATTATTATTATGTTTTCTGATGAACCAATGACTGTGACATGTAATGAGACAATGCAATATAAGGACAATGACTCAGAAGAAGAGGATGAAATACTTGAGGAAGTTTTCAGAGAAGTTGAGAACTTTGAGAACAAACCTAAGTCCAATCTGGACGAAATCGAAGCAATCAATTTGGGAGATTCCGAAACTTTCAAAGAGACTCGCATAAGCATTCACTTATCACCATCAGAGAAGGAAGAATACAAAGGATACTTTTGCATGGTCATATGATGACATGACTGGTCTGAGCACATCCATAGTGGCTCATAAGTTGCCTACCAATCCAATGTGTCCACCGGTGAAGCAGAAACTCAGAAAGTTCAAACTAGACATAAGCTTAAATATCAAGGAAGAAGTCACTAAGTAGATCAAAGCCAAAGCCCTCAGGGTAGTTGAATACCCAACCTGGCTAGCCAACATTGTACCGGTTTCGAAGAAAGATGGGAAAGTCAGGGTATGTGTCGACTATCGGATTTAAACAGAGCAAGTCCCAAAGATGATTTCCCACTGCCAAATATACAGATTCTGATCGACAATTGCGCTAAGTATGAACTCCAATCCTTTGTAGATTGCTTCGCGAGGTATTATCCGATCTGGATGGACGAAGAAGACGCAGAGAAAATAGCCTTCATTACACCATGGGGAGTGTAATGCTACAAAATGATGCCATTAGGTCTAAAGAATGCTGGGGCTACCTACATAAGAGCCATAACGACCATCTTCTATGACATGATACACAAGGAGATAGAGGTGTATGTTGACGACATCATCATCAAATCCAAGAGGGCCGCAGATTACATAGCAGACTTGAAAAAGTACTTTGACAGGCTAAGGAGGTGCAATTTAAAATTAAACCCCACAAAATGTGCATTCAAGGTTCCTACAGGAAAGCTGTTAGAATTTATTGTCAGCCGCTGAGGAATCGAGTTGGACCCGTCCAAAGTTAAGGCTATCCAAGAGTTACCACCACCGAAGAGCAAAAATGATGTGATGAGCTTCCTAGGAAGCCTCAACTACATCAGTCACTTCATAGCACAGTCCACGGTAATATGTGAACCCATCTTCAAAATATTGAGGAAAGATGCTGAAACCAGTTGGACCGAGGATTGTCAGAAGGCTTTTGACAAAATCAGGGAACACCTATCTACACCGCCAGTCCTAGTCCTGCCAGAACCTGGGAGACCTTTGCTACTCTATCTTTCCGTCTTAGATGGGCTTTCGGATATGTTTTGGGACAACATGACGAGATAGGAAGAAAGGAGCAAGCCATATACTACTTGAGTAAGAACTTCACACCTTATGAAGTGCTTTGACAGGGACAACCCAGAAATTGAGGCATTACTTTTATGCCTCTACCACATACCTCATATCTAGGATGGACCCTCTGAAGTACATCTTTCAGAAGCCCATGCCAACTGGGAAGTTAGCCAAGTAGCAGATATTGTTAAGTGAGTTCGATATCATTCATGTAACTCAAAAGGCAGTCAAAGGACAAGCATTGGCAGCCCATCTTGCTGAAAATCCTGTGGGAGGAGAATATGAACCACTAAAAACGTATTTCCCTGATGAAGAAGTATTATTCATAGGAGAGGACATTGTTGAAGCCTATGACGGTTGGAGAATGTTATTTGACGGAGTTCCAAACTTCAAAGGAGTGGGTATTGGAGCAGTCTTGGTGTTAGAGACAGGTCAACATTATTCGGTATCCGCAAAGCTTAGGTTTCCATGCACCAACAATATAGCATAATATGAAGCTTACATCATGGGACTCAATTTGTCCATCGATATGAATATACAAGGGTTGCTGGTGATTGGTGATTCGGTTATTCTGGTACATCAGGTTCAAGGAGAATGGGCTACAAAAAACACTAAGATACTACCATACTTGTATCATGTGCAATGATTGATGAAGAGGTTCACAAACATAGAATTCAAACATGTTCCAAGAGTCCAGAACGAGTTCGCAGACACATAGGCCACCTTGTCATCAATGATACAACATCCGGACAAGAATTTCATATCTCCCATCCTGGTGAAAATCCATAACCAGCCGGCTTACTATGCTCATATTAAAGAAGAAACGAATGGAAAATCTTGGTTCCACGACATCAAAGAATATTTGGTGAAAGGAGAATACCCAGAATAGGAAAACCATACTCAGAAACACACTCTACGGAGGCTGTCCAATCACTTCTTTCAAAGCAGAGGGACCGTATATAGAAAAACTCCTGATCTAGGGTTGTTAAGGTGGGTTGACGCAAAAGAGGCTTCCAGATTTCTCGAGGAGATACATGCCGGAACCTGCGTACCACATATGAACGGTTTTGTTCTATCCAAAAAGATACTCAGAGCGGGATATTTTTGGATGATCATGAAGATAGATTGTATTAGTTACGTCCAGAAATACCAACAATTCCAGGTACATGCAGACATGATAAAGGTACCACCAAATGAGCTCAATGCAACAAGTGCACCTTGGCCTTTTGATGCCTGGGGAATGAATTTCATCGGTTCGATCGAGCCCACCGCTTCTAATGGGCACCGGTTCATTTTAGTGGCCATCGATTACTTTACAAAATGGGTGGAGGCTGCATCTTACAAAGTTGTAACCAAGAAAGTCATCGTAGATTTTGTCAGGGATAGTATTATTTGTCGATTTTGGGTTCCCGAGTCCATCATCACCGATAGTGTCGCCAATATCAACAGAGATCTAATGAAAGCCATGTGTGAGACCTTCAAAATCAAGCACAAAAACTCTATAGCATACAGGCCTCAAATGAACGGAGCCGTGGAAGCTGCCAACAAAAACATCAAGAAGATACTAAGGAAGATTGTAGAAAATCACAAGCAATGGCACAAGAAGTTACCATTTGCCCTATTGGGATACCGTACCACAGTTCGCACATCAATTGGGGCAACTCCCTATTTGCTGGTTTATGGTACCGAAGCTGTCATTCCCGCCAAGGTAGAAATTCCTTCTTTAAGGATCATAAAAGAAGCTGAACTCAATGATGCGGAATAAATAAGGAGCCGCTATGAGAACCTAGACCTCATAGACGGAAAAAAATAAATGCAGTATGTCACGGTCAGCTTTATCAGAATAGAATGTCCAGAGCTTTCAACAAAAGGGTCAGATGAAGTCAATTCGCGTCGGGGCAGCTGGTGCTGAAGCGGATCTTCCCGCATCACGATGAAGCCAAAGGGAAATTTTCACCCAACTAGAAAGGTTCTTACATGGTTCACCGGGTTCTAACAGGAGGAGCACTCATACTTGCAGAAATGGACGGAGAAGTTTGGCCAAAACCTATCAATTCAGATGCACTCAAGAGATGTTATATTTAGATCATTTACATTCATTCATCTGATGTAACTAAACTATGCTTGACCTGATTCCCATTTAAGAGGGGATACGTAGGCAGCCCTGTGGGCTAATAAAATCTTCATTTCCCCACAACTAGAAACTGGGATAGAATTTTAAGAAGGACCCTCAAAATTCCGAAACGAGTCCAGCCAACACCATCATATGCCAGACAGTCAAAAATCGATTAAGTAAATGGGGCAGAATTTTGAGAAGGATTATCAAAATTCTAGAGCAGATCCAATAAATTTCGTTGCACGTAGAATGGCTAAATAATCAAACTGGGGCAGAATTTTGAGGAGGACCCTCAAAATTCTAGTGCAAGGAAGTCGCAATGTCTTTAAAAGTGTTACAGTCATTATTTCATCTAATTTACTTGATATTATATACCACTATAACTCTATTTCATCAATAAATGCATAGTTTTGAAAACTTTATTTCTATGACAGCCAAGTCAGGGCAACTCGATAGGACCTCCAGAGCAAAGCAAAGCAAGCAGACAAAGGCACAAACCAACCTCCCCTTCCAAAATTCACGATTTTTCTTTGGATGCAGGCATAGTTAACATAGCAGGAGTATTCACAAATATAACATATCAATTCACCATCCTCATAACAATCAGGCCATCAGACGTAAATATATCTCCAGCTAAGAAATACTCTACTCCTATTTGCTACTTGTTCACTGCATAAGGCTAAGCACTGCCTTCTCTTTGCATGAGACTAAGCCTTGTCACAATCTTGCATGAGGCTAAGCACTGCCTCCATATTTTCATAAGGCTAAGCATGGCCTTCTCTCTGCATGAGACTAACCTATCTCAAACTTTACGTGAGGCTAAGCCCTACCTTCATATTTGTATAAGGCTAAGCATTGCCTTCCGTTGCATGAGACTAAGCCCTGTCTTAAACCTTGCATGAGGCTAAGCCCTGCCTCCATATTTGTATAAGGCTAAGCACTGCCTTCCCTTGCATGAGACTAAGCCCTGTCTCAAATCTTGCATAAGGCTAAGCCATGCCTCCATATTTGCATAAGGCTAAGCATAGCCTTCTCTCCGCATGAGACTAAGCCATGTCTCAAACCTTGCATGAGGCTAAGCCCTTCCTCCATATTTGCATAAGGCTAAGCATGGCCTTCTCTCCGCATGAGACCAAGCCCTGTCTCAAACCTTGCATGAGGCTAAGCCCTACCTTCATATTTGCATAAGGCTAAGCACTGCCTTCTCTTTGCATGAGACTAAGCCCTGTCTCAAATCTTGCATGAGGCTAAGCCCTTCCTCCATATTTGCATAAGGCTAAGCACTTCCTTCTCATAGACTAACATTGTCTCCCTATGCAGAAGTGTTGCTTTATTCTAAAACTTTGCACTATCTTCTTCTCTCGGGGCTAAGCTCTACCCCATAACTCTGTACAAGGCTAAGCTTTTCCTTGTTATTACCTTTGGTATCATGTCTCTGTATTTCATGGGCTGATGTGTAGCCAACTTGTCCGAAGGCGTCATAGTCTGAAGGAACTATCCTCATAGCCGGAAGAAGCCATGCCATGGCTTGAGGGTCTCTGAGAATGCACATCGTCATGGTTCAGAGGCATCATTGTCATGGCCTGAGAACATCATTTCAAGGCCTACAAACTCCTTATCTCATGATTTATGTCCCAAGATGTCATGGTCTAAGGACGCCATCTTCAGTGTCCAAAGACAACCTTTCATGGTCCAAAGGGAATTCATATCATGTTTAATTTCTCACAGTAATCTTTATACTCGCATGCATTGTGCTTTGATCTTTGCAGGAAATCCACAAGGTAACTGTTCTGCAAATAGGAGAAACTTCCGCTCCGGTTACCGCTCGTATCGTTTACACCTTGCCATCATTCCAAATATAACCGATTCCCATCAATTGCTCGCCTTCACTCTATGAACGTTTAGATACTTGCCCTATGATACGTCCATTACAATTAAAATTTGCCTTCAAAACATCGAATAAACCCATATGATACCACCCTTCACAAAAAATCTTTTCCGAAACATACTACTATTCCTGTAACAATTCCATCGTTTCATTCACCAGGGGGTCCAAAACTACACATGGACGGATTCCTATAAAACTAGGGATATGTAGGCAGCTCAAAGACCAGGGTGCGGCCTATATTTTTCAAAACACCCCATTCGGCCAAAATCGGTCATTATTTCTTTACCCGACAACTCTTTCATCCTTCCGGGATAAAGAAAGGCAGTTGTTGAAACCCAATTTTTCCCTCATATATTTTTAAATGCATACATGCTTTCAAAATAATGCATGAGCATCACTTAATATTTTTCCATAATTTTTGCATTTTTAAAGGATTTTTAATTAATTTATCCCTGGTATTCGTATTGTATAAATAATTACTAATTGCATCATAGCGGGTTTTATGATAATGTTATTACTTAATTTTATTGTTTATATTTATAATTATCTTATGCATAACCCTATTTACATTTGTAGGCTGTAATTGCAATAACTTTGCAATAATAGCCCATATATGCATAATCACTTTATTTCTACAAGAAAATGACCTTTTATATTTTTATAATATTAAGCAATTATTTTGAATCATTTTAAAGCATAAATACCATTTTAATCATTTATTAGATATTTTTATAAATTATTTTATCAAATTAATTGGGTATTTAACACATAGCCTCTTTTAATTTCAGACCTTAGCCAAAATTACAACCCCCAACCCAATTAAATTGACCCAATACCCATAACCCAATTTTTATAACTCGCCCAACCCCTAAATTCGATCCTGGCCGTTGATCTCAAGAGATCAACGGTCCAGGATACTCTTACCATTTTCAATATACCAAAACCCCCAAACCCTACTTCATTTTACCAAATCTGCCGCCCCAAAAACCCTCTCCTCCTCTCTTCTCTCTCACCCTCCTCCTAACCCTAGCCTTCGGTCACCAAAATTCCTTCGATCCATGGGTTTCTTCTTCAATTCTAGGCCTTATTCGGCCTACTATCTCTACTGATTGTTCGATTTCCATGTTATTTGATGGAAATCTCAAAGAGATTCAATATATACTAGGTTCAAATCCCTCATTTTCTCGAAGAATCCGTCTGTGTTCGTTCCTATGTTTGTGAGTATTGATAGTTTCGTGTTAATGGTTTCAAATCCCTGGTTCAAACCAGATTTTTCTCACCTCTATTTATTTTTTGGGTACATCGTTTAGATCTCCTTAGATCTGAAGCGGTTTGAGTTTGTTTGTTACTTTTCCTTTTAAGATTTTGCTATTTTTCTTATTATTGTTAACCGATTTTCATTTTTTTTCTAAAAATTAGGATTTCATATTTTTAAGTTTCTGCAAAATGTTCTAAAATGTTTAAATGTTTAACTCTGATTTTCTTCCTTTACTTTTCGATTGATTTTCATCACTATGTCTTTATGCCCTAGGGTTTCTAATTATTCTACTAATTTCTATAATGTTTGCCCATCTATTTTGGCTCTGTCCAAATAAACTAATTAGTTGGTTTACTTGCTTAATTAGGGTTTGAAATTGTGCTCCTTTTTAAAAACTGATATCTCTCCGAAAGATTTTTACTTATTCTTTCCTTATATGTGCTTCCTAATTGGTACTACTATCCTTAGTTCTATTACTAGCCTGATTTCTAGTCACTGATTACTGTGACCGACCTATAAATGATCTCTGGACTTATTGCTTACCTTATTAAACCTCAACTCTGTCCGCTAATTGATTTCGTATGAGATTATCCTTAATTTAAGTGACATTTTCATGATTCTGTCCTCTTAATTGACTGATGTTTATCCCTAATTAACTGGTTAATTAATTTTTCATACTTATTGTGTGCCCTTGATTTTCCTACCTTACTTGTTTACTCTACTGTATGCTATATAATTCTTTCACCATTCTGACTTTCAAAGACACCTACGCTCACAAACATACACTTACACTCACACAACTTGAATTCTTTCTATCACTCTGATTTGCTGCATTGTGTAGTCGGCTGAAAGCCAAGGCTAGACTCTTAGATTCCAATTGCCTTCACCTTCTTGTTCAATTTTACCCTAATTGGTACGCCCTAATTCCTGTTATCTTTTTCTATCCTATATGTTTATGTAGTCAGTTTCATCACAGACCTCAACATGCTTCTATTTGGTACATGATTCCTGACCATCTCTTTCTCAACTGTTATGCCTTAGTTATTGTTGTGTTGATCTGTTCCATGTAATTATATGATTATTTTACTTCAAGCTTCGATATGCTTCTGTTTTCCATATGTTTACATTCTTCTTTACTTGTATGCCTTAATCCCTGTTAACCTACTATGTCTAGCCCATGATTTTTGTTTACTTCTTTCTAGATTAATATGTTGTGTTATGTTTTTTTTGCTTGGTTATTTCAAACTTCAGCATGCTTTTGTTCAATATACGCCTACATGGTCCCACCTAGTGATAAATAATGGACTAAGTAACCTTTAGTAATGTAAACCTTGATGGATTCAGTTGTATGCTCCCTATTCAGAACAGGTTTAGGTATTACCAATATGTATGGTCAGGTTTCTCTGTAATCCAAGTATTTATGCCATTGTTGTGGTTGCATTAGTGTTGGTATATCATCCATGTCTGAATTAATACCAGTCTGCTAAATATGGACTCTGTTCTATTTGTAGTCTTGTAATTTGAACCTATTTGTTCCTAAAAAACCAAATAGTTTTCTAAAATTGTCCCTTTCCTCTTACATATTATATTTTTAAACTTCTACTCTTAGTTATCTACGTTCCTACCACCTCCATTGTGAGCACTGCCTCGGGTGCCTGAGACTCATTTGAACTCTAACACGTTGGAGCTGGTTTCCAATCTCTTATGAATTTTGTGTTAAATGTATGGATCCAGTGTGAGCATTTCCCGGAGTCCTTAAGGCTCTTTGGGAACTTTGACACACTGGAAGCATGGCTTAAGGTGTTGTGGATCGTGCTACTATTTCAAGACTATTGTGTTGAAGGCCTTGCTCTCAGGTTTATGTTGGGACTGCTAAGGCTCCCTATAGTGTAACGAATAGCTTTGTGTGATACATTCATATCGGTCTGTAATAACGTAATATTCCTTGTAAAAATAGATATGGGGTTATTAGTAAAAGCTGGGGAGGGGATTTATATATCTTTGTTCAAACTCGGGTAAAAATCCTACTCATAGGTTAGTGTATGAATGTTACTGCTCGCCTAGACATCATGCCTATAGGATCTTGTCTCACCGTTTGAAATCTGGATTTCACACTTGGCATCCTAGAAATCCTGCTCATAGGTTGTTTATCAATTCTTCATCAAGAACCCATGTTTCACGCATATTTCCAATCTTAATGTGCATTAGAGATCATGTATATAGGATCTTCTTTGTGTAAATTACTGAACTTGTATGATATTCTGTTAACATCTCTGCCCACTTAGATATTATGCCTATAGGAGACAAATATAAAATTAGTTTTGCAATTTAGATATCATACCTATAGGAAACCAAAGTAAAATCAGTTTCTGCAATTTATATATCATGTCTATAGAAAACAGATAAACCAGTCCAAACACCTAGAAATCATGTTTATAAGAGCTAACTGATTCTATAAATTAGAAAGCATGTCTATCGGATCTAAAGAGATAAAAACTTGTTTGTTAAAATCAGTAACGTGTTTATAAATTGTAGTCGTTAATTAACAGTTTAGATACCATGCTTATAGGATTCTACTCTGGTCCTCACTTAGACAAGCCTGTAGGGTAATTAAGAATTATGAGTCTAAAAGAAAAACTGTGAATTTTTTGCTGCTTGGAACATGCCCAGATTCAGAATATTAACAAAAATCAGTAGGCAAACTGATAGGCACTGTTGCTCGCTTTAATAAAGTTGTTATGTTATATTCTGTTTATGGTCATCTAGATATCCTGCCTATAGCGTCTCAAATTGACAAAATGCTCTGTTTGAATTTCGTGCTTTTGCTGTTTATTTGTGGAGGTTAACATGAGCCTTTATTTGCTTCTTATGTGACAGTCCTATTTGAATTGTGTTTGTCGCTTAGTTTTCTCATTTTTAAGCAACGTAGGTGAGTCTAGATCCATCCAAATAAATAAGAGTCCTAAACACCTCTAGGACTATAGGTAAGGGACGGGTAGTGCACGCATAAGGTACGCCTTAGAAGCTACTAGAACATTTAGGTAATAACTGAAAGATAGTAATTAGGTAGTAAAGGAAATGATGACATGTGCGCTAATACTATGTGCAACACCCTACTTTGAGGAAGGTTACCAAGTATTGCATGGAAATAATCCTATAGGTTAAAAAACATAGGACCCCTTTAATTCTTGTTTTAAAGTAATTATCTATTTGTCTAAATTGTTTATTTTCTCATAAGACTAATTCGCTTAATTGAGTTTGGCCAGAAACCACCGTTTTGGACCTCGAGGGTTCCCTAACACCTTCTTCTCAAGGTAATTTTGAGCCCTTACCCGATCTCTAGTGATGTAAATTGGTTTCATGAATTATTTGTTCTAGGTGTCCTAACGCACCTTAATTCGTTAGGTGGCGACTCTTCAAATCTCTTACCCAATCCCAAAAGAGAAAGGAGTTATCCCAAAATGTCGAACCCCGAATTCTGTGAGGAAGAAAGGGGCGCGACATCCTGGTCTAGGGGCGTTGGCCCATGTGGAAGGTGTGGACTATAGCAAAACAAATCTGGAAATTAGGCAGAATCCCAATTTTATGACAGTAAAAAGCCAAAAAATGAGAAGCGATCATGGAGGGGCAGTGAAAATTGTTCCTTTGGTCATTTTTGATGGCTCGAAATTTTTTTAAGCAATCTGAACTCGGGGGTCCGGGCCCATGCAAAAGGCATGGGCTAACAAAAATTTGGGAATCGGATGGAATTCTAATTGTATAACCGTAAATGCCAAAAATCGAGGAACATTCAGTGTGGGCGGTAACTATGGTTCCTTAGGTCATTTTTTATGGCTCGAAAAAAATTTGGCGATCCGGGTCCAGGGCTCATGCCCATGTAAAAGGCCTAGGCTATAGCACACAAAAATCGGGAAATCAGATTGAATTCTAAATTTATAACTGTAACACGCCAAAGAACGAGGAACGGTCATGGCTGGGTGATGACTATGGTTCCTTAGGTCATATTTGATATCCCAAAAAAATTTTAGGCATTCGCATTTAGGTGCTCGTGCCTATGCGAAAGGTGTGGGCTATAGCACACAAAGATCTAGGAATCAGGCGGAATTCTAGCTTTATTACCGTAAAATGCTAAAATATGAGAAATGGTCATGGTGGGGCAGTGACTTGGCTCCTTAGGTCGCGTTTGATGGACCGAAATGATTTTAGGTGATCAAGGGTCTGGGGGCCCGGGCCCATGCGAAAGGCATAACCCACGAAATATAGGAATAAGACAGAATTCCAGTTTTATGACCGTAAAATGCCAAAAAACTAAGGAAAGGTCATGGCGGGGTGGTGAATCTGGTTCCTTAGGTCTTATTTGATGGCCCAAAAAAATTTAGGTGATCCGGGTCTGGGGGACCTGGCCCATGTGGAAGGCGTAAAACGCTATCGACGAAATTTCATCTTTAAGGTCGTAAAATGCCAACAAATGAGGAATGGTCATGGAAGGGCGGTGATTATGGTTCCTTATGTTATTTTTTATTTTTCGGATAAATTTTAGGTGATCCGGGTCTAGAGACTCGAGCCCATGCGGAAGGCGTGGGCTATTGCATACAAAAATCTAGGAATCGAGCAGAAAAGAGGAATAGTCATAGTGACACGGTGGCTATGGTTCCATAGTTTCTTTTCTATGGCTCTGAAAAATTTGGCGATCTTTGCCCGAGGGCCTAGGTTTATGCGGAAGGCGTGGGCTATAGCACACGAAAATCTGGGAACTGGGCAGAATTCCAATTTTATGGTCGTAAAATGCCAGAAACGAGGAACGGTCATGGTTGGGCGATGACTATGTTTCCTTAGGTCATATTTGATGGAATAGAAAAATTTTAGGCAATCCGAGTTCGGAGACCCGGGTCCATGGGGATGGCGTGGGCTATAGCTAACGAAAATATGAGAATCGGGAGAAATTCCAATTTTATGTCCGTAAATGCCCAAAAACGAGGAATGCTCATGGAGGGATGGTGACTATATTTCCTTAATTTGTATTTGATGGACGAAAATATTTTTAGGTAATCCGAGTCAGAGGGCCCGGTCCATGCGGAAGGCGTGGGCTATAACGCACGAAACTCTTAAAATCTGGGTGGAATTCTAATTTTATAGTCATAAAATGCCAAAAATAAGGAATAGTGATCCATAAATTGAAGGAAAAAGTTTGGACTTCTATAAATTGAGGATCCTTCCTTCACATTCAGTAGCATCCATAATATAGCTATATAGGGTTTGAGAGTCGTGTTTAGGGGGAGAACTTTATGGGACAAGTGTTAGTGTGTCACTTGTGTTTGCCTCTTCGTGAGGTTGTTCTCTCAATATTTTGTACTCTCTTTTTATTATAGTGGATTGCTCATCTCCGCCGTAGACGTAGGTCAGTTGACCGAACCACGCTAAATGTTTGTGTGTCTTTTGGTAGATTTCTCTTTTGTTGTTGGATTTATCGTCGCTCAAGGTTTGCTTGCTAACTTCCGCATGACACCTGATTTTTTTCGGTCCTAACAAGCAGATATCTTTGTTACTGAAGACCGAAGGAGAGATAGAACAAGAGGCTTAAGGAATAGAGGTAAAAGTAAAAGTAAGTCAAGATCCAAATACTATAATGTTACATGCAACCACTGTGGCAAGAAAGGACACATCAAAAGATTTTGCCGCAAGTTGAATCAAGACACTAGAGAAGGAAGCAAGCAAGACAACAAGGGAGGTTTTAGGCAACTCGCTGGTTTCGAGATGAGTTTCCTTGCGGGTGTGTCCACTTGTTTTAAGAAAGTTGAAATAATGAGAACAATGTTGTTGCTATTGTTCGAGATGACCTTCTTTTTGCTTATGATGAAAACGTCATCAATTTGGTATCCCATGAGACTAGCAGGATAGTAGATTCCAGAGCTACCTCAAATGTTACACCAAGAAAAGATTTTTTTCTCATCTTATACTACTGCTGATTCTGGAGTTTTAAAGATGGGCAATGCCAGTGAAGTTATGGTGATTGGTGTTGGCACAGTTTGTTTGAAAACTAATAATGGTTCAACGTTAGTTCTTCAAGATGTCAAGCATGCTCCAGACTTTCCTTTCAATTTGATCTCCGTATGAAGATTAGACGATGAACGTTACCATAATGCCCTCTTTAATGGCCTATGGAAGCTCACTAAGGGTTCGTTAGTAGTGGCTCGTGGAGTCAAGTCTGGTTATTTATATGTGACACAGGGCTCTATTCTTAATGACTCAATAAATATAGTGGAAGGTGATACTTTATCATAATTATGACATAGAAGATTGAGTCATATAAGCGATAGAGGGATTACGTGTTTGGCTAAGAAAAGTTTGCTTTCTGAATTGAAACAAGCAAAGCTGAAAAGGTGTATCCATTGTTTAGCTGGCAAATAGAAAAGGGTTTCCTTTCATAGTCATCCTCCCTCAAGAAAGCTCGATTTATTGGAGCTAGTACACTCTGATTTGTGTGGTCCTTTTAAAGTAAAGTCAAACGGTGGTGCACTTTACTTTGTGACCTTCATTGATGATCATTCTTGTAAGCTCTGGGTGTATCCTTTAAAATCTAAAGATCAAGCATTTGGCATATTTAAGGAATTTCAGGCCTTAGCTGAGAGACAGACGGGGAAGAAATTAAAATGTATTCGCACTGACAATGGTGGTGAATATTGTGGTCCCTTTGATAACTATTGCAAGGAACAAGAAATTCATCATTAGAAAACTCTGCCCAAGACACCTCAATTGAACGGTTTGGCGGAGAGGATGAATAGAACTCTAGTTGAGAGAGTTAGATGCTTAATTTCAGAGGCTAAACTTCCAAATACATTTTGGGCAGAAGCACTTAACACTGTTGCCTATGTTATCAATTTATCTCCTGTAGTTGCTTTGGATGGTGATATCCCAGACAGAGTTTGGTTTGCCAAAGATGTTTCTTATGATCACCTGAGAGTTTTTGGGTATAAAGCTTGTGTGCATATTCCTAAAGATGAAAGATCAAAACTGGATGTCAAAACTAAGCAGTGCATCTTTATCGGTTATGGTCAAGATGATTTTGGGTATCGTTTTTATGATCCAGTTGACAATAAACTTATTAGAAGTCGTGATGCAATATTCTTTGAAGAAAAAACTATTGAAGATATCGACAAAGCTGAGAAGATAGATTCTCAGAGTAATGAGAGCTTTAGTTGATATTGATCCAGTTTCAATTGCTAAGGCACCTACTGCATATGAAGGAACCCAAGACAATGATGGAGATAGTGATCAAGATCAAAATAATCATCATGTTATAGGTGTTATGGATGCTCCAGTTGATGAAGTTGTGGTTGATCAGCAACCAATTTCTGCACAGGTAACAACTTACCTCTCTTAGAAGATCTACAAGGGAGAAGCAAAAATCCATGCGCTATCCTCTTGATGAGTATGTACTTTTGACTGACATGGAAGAACATGAGAATTATGATGAAGCCATGCAAGATACTCACAAAGATCAGTGGATAGAAGCGATGGAAGATGAGATGAAGTCACTCCATGAGAATGGCACATATGAGTTAGTGAAATTGCCAAAAGGTAAGAGATCTTTATCTAACAAATGGATATTCAAAATAAAGCAAGATAACCATATCTCTGCGCCTAGATACAAGGCGAGGTTAGTTGTTAAAGGTTTTGGCCAGAAGAAGGGAGTTGACTTTGATGAAATTTTCTCCCATGTTGTGAAGATGTCTTATATTCATGTGGTTCTAGGCTTAGCCGCAAGTCTAGATTTAGAGGTTGAGCGGATGGATGTCAAGACTGCTTTTCTTCACGGTGACTCAGATGAGGAGATTTATACAGAGCAGCCTGAGGACTTAGTAGCTAAGCTTGCAGATAAGCATGCGCTTTGCAGAAAATTGGCAGGCATGAAGCCTGTCAATAGTTCCTTTACTTGAAGACACATTTGGCCCATTGGCTGGAGGGGGAGTTTGTTGGGCTCTTGCCCATGTTGTCCAGCCAAAGGCCCAATGGCCTAATCCTATTCTCTTTTGGTTTTCATTCCTATTTGGAATTGGATTCAGTTTATTCCTATTTTGAGTGGGTTTTGGATTTAAGAGAAAGCACCACTCATGATCTATAAATAGGATAACCTTGGAGAATTATTCTATGCTCATTGATACAAGTCTTTGAAAGACTTAAGCACATAAGAGTGATTTAGAGAGAGCTTTCGTCAAGAGAGAAGAGAGAAGGAAAGTATTTGTTTTGCTGCAGATTTTTATTTCGACCAGCCAACTTCAAATCACGTTTTCTGATTCGTTAACCGTGGGATCGGGCTGAAATTTTGACTGAATTCGTAACATCTTGGTCTTGGATTTGAATTATGGAGATCGGATTTGGAGGCTCGTAGCATCTGATTTCGAGCCTCGAACAGCAGCTTCGTTTTTGTGGATTATACTCTTTCTTCAATTGATTAGTTGTTGCTCGTATTTGGTACTTGTTGTGTAGCCAATTTGGAGAACTTTTGTAACCCTCTTATTGTTATAGTGGAGCTTTTTGGATCTTTGTGATCCCGTGATTTTTACCTTCGATTTGAAGGGTTTTCCACGTTAAAATTTGGTGTTCTTTATCTTCTTTATTTTCGGGTTTGCCTCTTCCTTAAACAAAAACGAGTCGTTACAAGTCCGGATTTGAAACGGGTTACGTCTCCCGTCAAAGCCATGTAAGAATCACGTCGCAAACAGTGAGAAGAGTTGCCAGGCATTGCAGATTTCAAAGTAGTAAAAAGAGCAACTTCAGTGTCTATTGGTGAAAAAAGTTACTACTACTCTAGTGTTGTAGGGTGCTTTTATTTCATGCCGCGCTAGTGTTTTGTTTTACCTGAAATTTCGCCGTCATTGTTATCTCCATCTTTTTGCACTTCGAATTTCAGCAGTGCTGAAATTTTTACCTGTGATCCAGGATAGCGTACTAGAGCTTTAAAATCCAGTGTCTGATTGCTGGAATAGTGGAATTATTCTGGATATCTTAGTTGGGGGCAAAAATATCGACGTGATCAGTCTAGTGGCTACTTTACTAATGCATTTAAAATTGTGGCAAAATTCTAATAGCCTTCACAATTAGTGATTAGCCCAGCTAATTTTTACCACATGATGCTAGGATGGGCTGGTTTCTGCTTCTGGCTTAGATCGATCTCAAGGTCAAAATGGGCCCAAGGAGCCTAACATAGTGAATAATGCCTATCCTATGTTAAAAGAGTTTTTTACATGCTTGATCCCTTTTTAACTATTATTTATAAAAATAGCATCATTTATTGTTTATTCCATAAAGAGCACTTTTTTTTCATTAATGGAACATTATAAATATTAAGTTCAACATCTCATAAGTTAATAAATAAATATTTATGTATATTTATTAAACAAATATTTATGTAAAATTAAGCTCAACATCTAATAAATAAATATTTATGTATATTTATTTGTGAAGTGTTATCTTAATTTAAGAGGCATTTTTAATGTATATTGTATTTTATATGTCAAGTGTGTGTGTGTGTGTGTGTGTGTGTATATATATATATATATATATATATATATATATATATATATATATATATATATATATATATATATATA